>JAUZNK010042641.1:0-16951 GCA_035046665.1 Euphysa ruthae | reverse complement strand
AATTAATATATAAAGCATGTTCACATATATAAATGTTTCTTATTCTTGAATGTAAATACTTATTGTAAATTCTTGACGAAATATATGCTTTTACTACTACTACTACTACTAAATTCCGTATTTTTTTAGGAAATAAACTCTGTTTTGATTAATTTGATTAATTGAGTAATTTCGGTATAACTAATGTTTCTTTAAGCTATAGGTATGTTTTTGAGTATATGGTTGATGAAGAAGCTTCTTTGTATGACATCCTTACATTAAAATTAATAACAAGGTTTGTGAAAAAAAAGAAAAAAACATTTAAAACATAATTGCAACTTAAATTCTGCAGAGTTTCGGAATGTGAGTAGGCTTAGTTTTTAAAATTTTAAACCGGGGTCGAAATTCACCATATAATTCCAGTTCTTCAGTTCAGGAAACCGTAATGATTTGGTCTTTAAATTATACATTCGATTTGAGAACTTTACATTTTCAGGGTACAAAATTTCCTCCAGGATCAATTCCTTCAATATTTTCTAGTGGTTTTCATCGACTCTTAGTTATAATTTGTTAAATCACTTTTAGCAAAAGCTGCTGTAACATTTTAGTAGTACCCAAATATATCTGAAATTGATAACCTTCTTTATAGCTTTTTATCCGGAGATTCCAATCGCTTGAAACGTTATTATTACGTAAATTATTGTGGTGGTTCCTATATTATTTTTCACGAAGCAAAAATTTTGGCAATCTCAGGTAATCTAAAGATGAGTCTATAATTTTGAAGTATTCTTACCATTCGAGCATCTTGCTTTCGAAATTCAGTTTCGTTTAGCTGGTAATTGAACTCGCCTTTACGTTTCGGATTCTCGCTGTTTTAAGAAGTTTCTTCAGGGATTTTGGGCATGGCTGTAAAGCTGCTACTTTCATGAATATCTTAATAAGTTGTCACCAAATGAAAAATTATTCTGGTCCTGTAGTAGGCACCAGGTAAGTAGACCACATCTAAGGGAAACCGTTGTCCTGGTAGCAGTTTGATGTCCCTTGGAATCGGTGTCAACGGTCTTCCCATGCTGTGGTCTACTGAAATTTTTTCTTTTCTCCCCAAATATGTAAATGGGTCAATTTCATCTAAAAGCGTAAATTAAGTTACCTTAAGTTTAATGAATAATGTAGAATAAAGAATAATGTGTAAGCCAAAAACTGCTGAAATTCCAGGTGCAATGCAAAATCCAATTCATGTAAAAGACAACTAAATCCAAAAAAATGCTCGACTCCTGCAGCATTCTATTTTTCAAACTCACCGCGTTCTATATAAAAATAGTTAATCTCTTCGTCTAAATTATATTAGATATATCTTTCATATGCAAGAATTACTACATCCAAACTGTCATATAAAATTTGAATATAGCAGATCTTAACATCGCGCTGTAACGCGAATTTTATCGATATAGGGTGCTTTTAAAATTTTACTTTTCAAATTTATCGATAAATAAATTTAACCAAAATGACTGCAAAGATCTGAGAAAATTTTGAAAAAATATTCACTTGTTAAATACTTAAAAAGTTTGGAGATCAAAATAGTTTAGGGTCAATATTTTGAGAAGAGTGCTTGCAATGGTATTAAGTCCCATACAAAGAACAACTGTTTTGGCTCTGCCGTCATCTTAACATTGACTTGTGGAGCAGAGGCGCGGTGATTGGAGTCTCATTCATTTAAGTTTTAAATTTCATTTTAAGACATAATAGTAAAAAAATCTATATAATTATAGCATCATGTTTGTTCCAGCAAAACCACTAGGTTGAGAGAACTTTTTGATTCAATGCTGCAAAAGTAGAGAATAACCCCTGGACACTATAAAAATTTCTTTTTTTTTTTTGATCAGGTGCAAGAATTTCCCATTTTCTTGCACAAAAAGAAAAATCCTATTTTATGACGCACGCAAAACTAATTCCAATTACTAGAACATGATTCCATTTAAAGACACTTACCTAGTCATGTATTTTATTTCCTCATTAGGATATGATGGCGTTTGTCAATAGAAACTCATCTTAATTTAAAGTATACAACCTGTCAATATTTGGTAATTATTTGTTATATGCTTTATCCCTTTCAATCAATGACGCGTTAAAACAAAACAAAGAGATTTTTAACATTTCTATTATCAGTCTAGTTACGGTCATGATGTATTATAGCAATTGAAATTCTTTCCACACGTGTAAAAGAACAGGAGATTTTCGCGCGTAAAAAAAAAAGGAAATTTTCCCGTAATTTTAGTTACTGCAATGGTGCAGTGTAACAACAGCCATCCTCACTTTTAGTGTGCTAAAATCAATATATTACTTTTACTCACGAATATAGAGAATTATCAATTACGGTTTAGTAGAGACAAATTTATTATCAAATAAAAATTATTCCTACCAGCAATATCATAATCCAATTCTTTCTCGTCGTCCGAATCGACATTATCCGGTTAGATGTACTGCCAAACAACGTCAGGGCTTTTTGATATCTTCTTTGCTGAATGGCTTCGCCTTCTCTGGCGCTTATTTTTACTGCTATAGATTTCATCCATATCGTCTGAACCAGTCGAGATTGATCTAACCATACCAACATAGCCGCTGCCAATGGGTGGTGGCATTACCTGATAACAGTCATCACCACCCTGGTCAACTTTTTCGGTTTTTGTGCATAAAAATAGTCTTAAGATAATATTTACGAACAACCTCGATATGCAACAGGACATTGCAACTGGTTTTTTTCGTTCACGAAAAAAACATAGTTTCACAAGAATAAAAGAAATTTTATAATTTTTTTTTTTCTTCTTTGAGATGTGCTTCTTTCAAAATTCTTTAACAGAATGTATATCTGACGTCAATCAAATAATTTGACATCCCGAAATAAAGAAAACTGAATTCTCAGACATATCGGGAATTTTAAATATTTTTGTAGACTTGGAGGCATCAAATAAGATTATTAGGTTCTTTACATCCAGTTGAGCTACTTTACTTATCTGTTAATAACTGTTGATGAAATATATTTTTAAAAGTATTTCGATAAATAGTAAAATAATACGTAGTAACACTCGTTTTGGCTTGGCAGATTAATTTACTACTTTTTTACTCATAAATTAAATAAAGATAAAATTTATTTTAAACATTCTTGCTTCTCCAAATAAAACAGCAAATTGAAATCTCTTTTTTGAAAAACCTATTTAACGAAACAGAGATGTTTCAAAAATTACTCAAAAAGATGGAGTCAAAAATACATGCACTGTACTAATTGATAGATAAGAACAGACAAATGCTCATGAGTGAAGATATTGTTTTTCCATTTAAAAAGTGAGAACTTAAAAGTACTACAACACACATATATTGATTTAAAATTCGCAAATAATATCGACACTATGTCATAGCTTTTACATGCATTTGAAATAAATGTTCATTTCAGGTATTTCAAAATGTGATGGTTCAAATTAAAGACATTTCTGATTTTTTCAATAATTCTGTACTCAGACAGGCCATTTTTCGTAAAATAATTTTGGAATCTTATCCTGAAAACTGAAAAATTTAATGATATTTGTTGGGCCAGATGGATTGAAAGAGTTAAAGGTCTTTGTACTTTTCAAAAATTTTTTGTCTTTATTGTTTTTTCCTTAGAAGTGTTGAGTTAAACTAAATTGTATGGCTTTACTAGTAACTTATCAATTGCACAGCAGCAGTTCTGATGTCATTTATGGGTTTCATTTAATTGACAGTTTAAAAAATCTTTTTGTTGATATAAGAAATAATTGTGATGTTTATCAAGGAAAGTGGTACAGCGAGGCAGAAGCTCTTGCTCATGAAGCCATTATTGAAGCAGGTAAGCGCAGGACATGCAAAAGACATGCGAAATCATGATGTTGAAACAGTTTCAGATTCTTTTTCAAATTATTTAATTCTACTAACCTTACTTGTTACAAGGGATTTTCGATTATTCCCTCTGTGATTTTTGCTCCAATGAACGTGCTTCAAGTTTTTGGAGATGTTAACTTTAAAGAATTTTTCGGTTCTATAAATTAGACTTTCCAAACCCCATAGTAATAGATGCAAAGTATAACCTTTAGGAGAAATACTCGATTAGATTTAGATGTTGTCGTTCTGATAATATTATCAAAGTTCTTAAAATTAATTTCCATTGCAGGGTTTCAAAATATAAAAGTTGTCTCGAATTTATATTCATGAGGAAATCGTATCAGACAGTCATGAAATGGTTAAAAAGCTTTCTTCCGGTGATCACAAATTAGTATTTAATTTGTCATTATTTGTTTGATAAAAGTTGCTTTGGTTTCTTGTTTCATTTATTGGCTGCTCATATGGATAAAATTCATCCCGGTAAGTGGGACAGATTTTCGTGTGAGATAAAAATTCACCATGTGTTCATAAGGGAAATATAATTTTATCCTGGAAACCGAGATAAAGTCACGTATTTTTTTGATAACTTTTGTTATATAAACGCATACCACCAGCAAATTTAAAAGAGCAAATTTAAAAATTTGCTAGTAAATCTTAAAGTAATTTTGAAGTAGTTTGATATAACAAAGGGTTAAAAGTTTGTATTTGCATTTATTTATGAAAGAAGTTCTGAACTGGGATCACTGGATTCAAAGTCCAGAGTGCTAAACAGTGTTGCCATGTCTGCCGAAAATGTCTGGAATTAGAGTGATGTGTGGAATGGTCTGCATTCGCTCAAATGGTCTGGAAAATAGCTTATGTATTGATGATTGTTCCATGCTTGCCTTGTTAACAGTTTTTGAAATACATCTTATAAATAGGTTTTCTTGTTCAATTCAAATAACTTACTTGATTAATTTTTACGTAAAACTCTAGCTACTCGTGGAAAAATCAGAAGTAAAGTCAGGGCAATTTATTACTAGTCAGGGAAAAGTCACGGAATTCAATTTAAGATTTTAGTGGCAGCATCGATTTTAATCTTTTATTATAGAACTTATTTGACTTACTATGTTTTTGAGTGTAGACAAATATGGTATTTTTCATTACATATCTGTGAAATTAATATCAATTTCACCTTATATGGAGAAATAAAATAATGCCATGCCTGGAAACTTGATTGAGAAATTTCTGTGGCAACCCTGTAGCATTACACTATAGAACCATGGTTACTAAATATAAATATAAATATTTTATTTTATTAATAGATTTAAGTTAATAAAGTTATATTATGCAATTATTAATATAATTTTAGCCATGGATAATATCAGGTTTCTAAACTGATAGGCCCTGTCAGCGTCAAAATCGATATATTTAAACAGCATTTCAGTTTAATATCACATTAAGCAATGAATTAATTAATCTATAATTTCATTCCAATTAAAATCAAAAAATTTTTTTTTGTTGTTTGCTATTAATTTCTTTTAAATATCGCTTGTGATATTGTCAACCGTTTTTAAAACTGTATGAATCATAAATTCATCCCAGTAAATGAGATGAATAGTTTTCATAGGGGGAAAAAATGTCTCATTTACAGAGATCTGTGTGTCGATTGCGCATCATATCTTACTTCGGGATAAGTTTCCTTTCCATATGAACAGAATTTATTTTTGTGTTGAATACTTTGAAATGACAGATACCGTTTAAAATCTCAGAAAAAATCTGTATCACTTCCGGGATGAATTTTTATTTCCTGTTTGTTATGTTTTATAAGTCTATGGCGCGGTATTGATTTGCTCGTAAACCCTGTGTGTTTTATTTAACGAGTGTAGTAGAATATTTTGTTGTCATTAATGGAAAAGCATCAATTATTTATGTTGATTGCTTGAGTTTCAGGTTTGTAAGCATCAAATGTTTATGTTCATTGTTTCAGTTTGTAAACTGCAGAAGCTTGGCTAGAAATTTTCTTGTCAATACCCAGTTGTCAGCTATGGAAAAAAAAAATCGGACGCATCAGCAGGAAGACCTTGCCATGCGTGAAAAAATTGCAAGAAGGATCCTATTGTTTACATAAAATTTATTGTACTTAATTTACATAACATATGAAAAAGTTGAGTAAATTTTTTTTTCTTTTCTGTTCCCTTACATTCAAATTAATAATTATTTATCAATTTATCAACCATAGCCAATTTACACACATCCATAAATCAAAATTTTCCGGCACGCCCAACCATGATGGGTGTGCCTGGGTGGAGGAGGGAAAAGGCAGGAGGGAAGGGATGAATGGTCAAGGATGGAAAAAAGGGAGGGAGCCAGGTATGATACTAAAGGTTTTGACCTACTTCAAAAAAATATATTCGTGCAATTTGCTTTCAGGATAAAAAAAACCCAAGTAAACATCTTTTTGAGAAATTAAATATAATGAAAATTTACAAGTTCACTGTTTTGCAAGCATTGTGTTTTACCTTAAAATGCAAAAATGGTAATGTACTCGAAATTTTTCAGAATATTTATACCCTTAAAGGTTCCGGAAAATATACCACTAAGTTTAATCAATTACGCACACCTGTAATAAAAAGTAGTAGAAAAATTCATTGTAACGTACCACGCCCCTCATCTCTGGGACAATCTTCCAAATTCAGTTTCAGAAATTAATAATCTAAGTTTAATTTCTTTTAAAAATGAAATTAGGAAACATATCAAAGAGATTGACAACATTTTATTTTTTTTCTAATTAAGCTTATAATCAAATTATAAAAATCAATTAAATTTTATTGCTTCGTTTTTGTTTGTCCATTTTTGTAGAGCAAGAAATACATGTTTTGTTTTTTTTCCAGAACAGAGAACTAGTAGACTCAGCGGTTCTCGGTTATAATACCCTTAGAGGTCTTCTGCGAGTTTCCCGTACTTTATAAGTAAATTAGTAAAAAGTATAAAAGTGTAAAGTACAGAGCAAAATTTAGGAGATTGTATTTAATATTTTTATGATTTATATTAGATATTTTTTTATATTTTACATTTTATTTAATGTACATTTACGAGCTTTTAATTTATTTTACAAACGTTAGAAATACATTTACCTATCTACTTACCTACTTGAAAAATATCCTACATTCGCCCTTGTTAGCGCTAAAAAAACAGTCTTAAAATAAAAAAATGGAAATAATTGTGTTCTTTAACTTTAAATAAAGATGGTTTACTGAAAAATTATTTCGCTATACAACTTTTACTCAAGGGAGTGGTGGCAGGTTTTACACCCGACCCTACCTTTCGGTAGGGTCGGGTGTAAAACTAATATTATATCTAATATTATAAATTATATATAAATTATATATTATATTTAAATTATATAATTATATAAATAAATTAAATGATATAAATAAACAAATTATATATAAATAATATATTATATCTAATGTTATAAACTAATATTATAATCTGATAGGCTTTCACTTACGGTGAAAGCCTATTAGAAACATGTATGAAAGCTGTTTCAAAATCGAAGTGGTTCAATGACTTCGTTTCTCTCAAATTATAATATCGATATAACTTTAAACCTAATTCGAATTTAAATATTTATAACATTTATAAATTATAATTTTCGAACGAAGTTTAGTATCTTTAAACTTTTAAATTAATACCGAAAATCTGAAACATCAGGTATTATAAGATTTGACAAGACAATCGAACAAGAAACTTTATTTATGCTTCTAAGATTTCATTACATAATCTTTTTTTAATATCTCAGACCATGCATTACGTAATACATTAATAGATATCATTGGCCATTGAACGAAAATCACCAAAAAAAAACATTTTTTGATGTTAGAGGTTTCGTAAAACGTCCAAAAAAGCTAGAAAGAAACAAGTTATTTATGTGACATATATAGTCAAGTAGTAGGCGGCCCCAAAAATCAAATTTTGAATTTTGAAGGACAAGAGAAGTTTGTTGCAGCTCCAGAGTTTTTTAACGGAATCGTGTGTTTTGATATTGTTGTTTAATATTTAGGAAAAATCATTGCAGTCGTGGAGTGTTTTATATGCTACTGCAAGAAAACCATCAAAGAAATGTGTGCAGCGGAGACACTCAAGAAGGTTGCCAGTTGACTGGGAAAATATCATATCTTTGGAGCTGCATTACCATCGAACATGCTATCAAGAGCATATTAGAAGTTCAAATTCACAAGGTAAGTTTGGATTAAACTACCTTAACCCTATTCATACCTGCATAATTTTGAATTGGATAAACCGTTTTTGCCAAGCTTATAATTCCTAATTAGATTAAGCAGTGACAACGAAACTCATCACACATCCTATTCTATCTTAGCCTATTCTAATTGTTTAAAGTGAAAAATATTTGGGTTTTCTCACTTTGCTATTTTTAAAAAGGGATATTGCGAAAAAAATTGAAAAATGTCAATTTTCAACCCTATGGCAGTTTAACACCAGAAAACAATCAGAAAATCACAAAACTCAGTAAAAGATTAAAATATTGTAAACATGTAAAAAATATAAACAAAGAATAGTAACGGTTCATTGCTTGCCCAACATAAATTAGTAACATGAGAAATATTTCTGCGCCCAATGTTTCTTGCACACAAACCACACATTTTTCAGTGACGAGCGACAGAATTCATTTAATCGATGAAACCGTCCATTTTATTTTTCTTTTTTGATTTCGTTTAGCACGTTCCTGGTTAAAAAACACTTAAAATGTGAAAATAAATTCCGCAAATTTTACTTTTTTTCGATCTCTGAGGGCCGTTACAGTCCTGCAAAGATTAATTGTATTTTTTCAATTCTTTTTAAGGTCTTGTGTTGGAAAGTGATGCTAAAGCATTTATATTGGATTAAATAAATGAACATGTAATCGACCTACTGATCAACTTGTATCCACATAACACCACTAACAAAGAATCCATTCCTGATTATAGGACATTTATCAAGGCTGTCTTGTCAAAATTTGGTGAAATGATTTTCCATTCGTGTCCAAAGTACGGATCGTCGTTCTTTTTCAACAATCACATTGAGAAAGGTGTCACGTTGGAGGGTTTGTACAAAGAAATGTGTTAAGAGATTACCGAGTTGAGGAAAGAAGAACATATAGAAGACGATGTGAAAAACGTTGTGCGTACTGAAATTAAATCAATCGCTCCAACCTTTAAAGAGTGGCCTCCTACAGAAGAGGACGTCTTAAAATAGCAAACAGAAATACCGCCTTTGCTGCTTCGTCTCTTTCGTTTCTTGGCTACTAGTTCTAGACTTAGGGTTCGTGATTGGAAATTTACCAGAATAAAATCATGGTGCTATCTACAACGCTACAGATGGCACCCATCTTTTCTCAAAGCATTTGGCAATTGGGCTTTGTACAAAACGGAAGACCGGATCGAAAGATCTCATCACTTGGCTCAATCGATTTGGGCATGGGTTATCTTAGGATGAGGTCAACTTTGTGGAGACTAGCCTCGCAGAGGAAGTAATGAATGGCCAATCTTTGAAAACCTTTTTTCCTGCAACGATTTAACCATATACCTTTGTTACGTTTGTTTGGGACAATACTGATATCAACCTGGAGTCATTATTCAGAGGCAGCAGGATAGGCTCCCGGTCGTTAGCCGTGGTAATCGTGAGCAAACTGTTGTGAAACTGTTGTGAAAAAACGCTCATTCAAAACTATGAAAAACGTCCTCCCACGTTACAGCACGAGAAACGAAAGATTAAAGGTTTGTCCTTAGAAATTAATTTTGAAAGTGTTGAGTATGACCGTTTTCATATTTCCGAGAAAATCAATTTTTTGTGGATAATTCTACGCAATGAGTCACCGCAAATTCCATGTGGACTGGATTTAATTACTTAATTGACAACGAAAATAAGCCACATTCAGTGAGCTACATCCCTGCTATTAATACATCTTCCAATGACATAGATACATACAGTCCTCGACGTTTTGAAACAACCAAAAGCAGAAGCCCAAAAATTCGGACTAGCTAACAAAAACAGACGTAGTGTTTGACCAGGCAATATATGCGAAAGCTGACGAAGAATTGAATAACCCTACGTATATCGATCTTAAAGAGTTTGTGGCGTTGATAATGGGTGCATTTCATACCACTTACATTTTTCTGGCGATGATTGGAAAACTATCTGGTGATGCGGGTCTACGTGATTGGATTACCTAAGGAGATTTAATTGGTAAGAGTATGTCAATATTTTTTTTATGCAAATTTGCATTTTAACCATAAAAAGTGTTGTAAAATTTATTGTCAGGCTATTGATTAATTACAAAAGTTAGATCACTGTAAAGATGACTTTATAGGGCTAGAAATAATTTTTTCCACAGAAGAAGTAAAACTTCAGGGGGTAAAAATTGATAGACAGCTTAAATTTGAGAATCATATTAAAGATGTATGTAGCAGGAAAAATAACAAGACAAATGCCTTATTAAGAATTCGAAAACTTATAACTCAAGACAATTGCTGTAAAACACGTTCCTATACTGCTCGCTTAACTACTGCTCATTAATGGATGTTCCTTTCTAAGTCTAGTCTGGATAATTGTAAAACTCAAACGTGAAATAAATCGTAGATACTTTTCATATTTTAAGGTAAAGGAACAATTTGACAGAATTATAAATGGGAAAAAATACAACCCTACGATTAGGATATATCAATACCTTTACGACGCTTTGACCCAAATGCGGGTTTATCAAAGTGGCTGTCCGAGAATAAGAAAATTTACCATATCCAGTCTAGCAGCTATCCATGAGTTTGTAGCATGTCTAGAAGATATAAGTAGATACTATATACTAGTTAGGATGACTACGCTACAATATTGAACAAGTTTAAAATTTCGGACAATAAAAAAGTTCTGACGTTAATGTTTTCGGATAAAAAGAATATCCAAAAATACTTTAATCGGAGAAAAATTCGCTATAGAAATTTTCGCAAATTTCGCAAATTTTGGCCTTTTTCACAAAATTTTTTCTCGCAAAAGTGTTTCCAATTAATATCAACGTCTGAAACCATTTGACTTTAATTCATGTCTTTGAATTTTTAGACAACCGTCGAAAACTTCACTCCATTTTTTGAAGAAGAACTTGAATAAAACATCGAAATACACAGTAATGCTTAGAAAGACTCTCACGGGCCTACTTCACAGTTTTGGTTCACGTTTGTTGACATGATTGATGTCATCTTCGCCTCTAGAAAATCCATCAAACTTGGAGATTGGGATCTTCATCATGAAGCATAGACAAAAGATACTTATATGATTTTTTGATCAACGAAACTATTCAAGGTTCTTGACATTTTATTTGGCTGAAATAATGCAACCAATAACGCATCCAGGTATTCGCATGGAATTTAGGTAAGTACCAAATATCGAACAAAACTATGGCCACTCAATGGCTAGCTATATTTAAAAAATACTTAAGGTTACATTGTTTTTTCTTTATTGTTTCGGTAATATATTTTCGTGGTGTCAGTGGTGGCGGTGAATGAAAAATTTGTAAGAATATTTAATTTCAGTGTACTCTTCTGTATTTTCTGACATCCTTCGAAATTTATTAATGAATGTACAAAACAAAAGCTACTGACAATTTACTAATAATTTACCTTTTTTCTCTTCAGGTCTGTGAAAAGATCAAAAGGTCGATTTAACAAAATCCCTTCCGATCAATGCATCGAACAAATGTTTAACCACCAACAAAAATGCTATGACGGGATAATTGGCTACAGCATATCTGAAGGAACAGCCCAGCGTTGGGTTTTAACATCACATATGATTTCAAAAATTATGGCTTTCTTTGAATCTGATATGAACTTAAAACATGCTCCTAAGGAGTCAAAAGATCTTGGGAAATCACAGCACGAATAAACAATAACCAGGTGGAAAAGGTTAAACGGCGAGAACAACCACGGCTAATGCAACGGTTAAAGTGCATTCGCTACCCTGAAAACAAAACCGAGCTTGTCGAGCTTTTGCTGAAAGACTGGTCACATCCATCACGTTATTTAAACGAATTAACCGGTCTTTATGAACGTTAATTCGAAATTCTTCAAACAAGTTTTTTCACCAGCAAAGGTAATTTAATCTCTAATCTGGATCCTTTTAAGTGGTCTAATCGATTTTTTCTCCTTGTTCATTTTTTTTTAATCCTCATCAAACTCGTGAGCTCAAACTTATTACATGGAAACATTTTCAAAAGAAAACTGAAAATTGTCCGTTTGTTATATTATTAACATTGCATTTGCATCCCAATGTTATTATTTTCAGGTTACCTGCGTAAAAGAAGTTTACGCAGGTAACCTGAAAATAATGTTTTTATTTGTTTCCTCAATCGAGCATTTTGTTTGTAGACTGTATGGATAGACTTAAGAAATTTTGTTGCTCCAAAATTGTACCCGGACCACAAAAGTTACCGCCGAAAAGGAATACCTTGTTGTGTCATTGCAAGCGGGTATCGTAGGTGACAGCGTTGGTTAAGAACTCGTTGACCTCTAATATATCGATCCCAAGTGCAGATAGTGACCGGTAAAAGATTGATGACAATGGCGTACTAACAACAACATGGATGCTTCTTCCTCTTGCGTCCGACGATGTGTTACAGCTGATATCATGCAACTGTTTAAAATCAAAGCGCCAAACAAACGCATGTGTTTGCAAGTTACATGAATTACAATGTACCGATTTAGATCGTTGGAAATCTTTTGAAAATGAAACCAATGATAATAACGTTGACACCAGTAACAGTAGTTCTGAAACTTTTAATGTCATATTTATACGTCGCGCTGGTAGCTTAAATACTTCTGTGGTAAAATTTGATATTGAAACATGCTCTTTATCGTTTTTTCATCAATCTTGTGAAAAAAATTATGACGTCATAAAATGTTCTTTGAAGCTGTGTAACTTTTTGAATATACATTTTTATATGAGTTAATTGAGTTTTTTGATCTATAAATAAAGATGAACTGAATGGCGTATATATTTATTTCTAATTAAAATAATAATAATAAATTTGCTTGTGTGACGTTATCAAATGACTAAAATCTCCCAGATGCATTATGTAATTAATTTCAGAAAGTCCCGTTAAGTTTTTCTAGGTCACATTGACAAGTCTTACTAACGAAAACTAGATAAACGCGATTTATGTCCTTCTCATTCCAATCACATTGTTCCGCCTGCTACTCGACTTGCACGTGTTCAACACATGATATCAAATCAAAACAAATAAATATCCGGAATTTCGTTTTTATAAGTGACTTTCATATGATAAGTATTTTTTGTCTCTAAAAAAAATTTTTTTGATTTGTATTTGAATACTTAGCCTGAAGATTAAATGAAGAGCATACAGTCATTTCATTTTTAAGGTATTTATTCTTACAAATTTATTAAGCCATTGGAGAAAGAACTGGCACAAATTTATACGTTGCGTTATAAATCCTGAGTTCCCTGCTAGCTGCTGCTACTTTACGGAAACAATAAAAATAACAAAAAATTCATTTGCAGTTCAACCGTAATTTCAACATGAGAGCTATGTCAGTCGTTTCCTACCACAAACCTATGTCACTTGATGTAGGGTAGCAGTATAAAAGTACCCTAAAAACCCAGCCCTAAAACTATACTTTTTGAAATAGTTTGCAGCATTCGATAAGGACATTTAAAAGGCCATTCTGACACCTCTGCTTATTCACAATCAAACCATAGTTTAATGGTTTCTCACAATAAATATTAAATATAGCTTTTGACCATAAAAAGATATAATCTCCAAAGCAGATCTAAATTCATTTAAAAACTGATTTAAATCAGAATAAGGTGGCCGAAAAATCAAAAAAAGAAAAATCACAATATTTCTAAACTAATTTAGTAGGTGGTATAAATAATAGCAAGTAAGGAATACAAACATTATAACCCTTACCAGCAATTTTAGCTTTGATTTTCGTCCTGTTGTTTGAATTGGATGATACAATTCCAGATTCCAAATCTCTAAAAGTATAAAAACAGTCACATAAGTAACCAATCAAAGACTGAGTTATTTTAATTGAAATGTAAATTCTAAGATATAACTGATATGAGGTGTTAGTTTGCAATTTATAAAAATATGTGAGTTATTTTCTCTAATTGGACCATCCTTAGTTTTATGGTATTTGAACATAGATCATAATTAAATACCTAAGAATGGTGTTAGTTAGAAAGATGTCTGTAAATTTGGCACTTTGAAATAAATTTTCATAAAAAACTTGGATTTTTTAAAAATATGTTGGAATTAGTTTGGATTATTTTTCAAAGAATGTGTTTTAAAGTTTATGGTTGTCTGGCCGAGCAGATTATGGTTATCTTGCTGATATGATATTGAGCAGGTAAGGCATTGATCTCCAAAGCTTAGAGCTGTGCGTTTGAATCTACCTCGGAACCTATTATTTTCTTTACCGTAAGCTCAACTGGGAGCTCTAAGTACAGCGGGACCAAACCAGTAGTTCCTTCTGTAATAAGTTAGTTTGAAACCTATTTTTTGGCTCCACAAAAAAATACCCTTAAGATAAAGTTTTGCATAATTAATGTACTAAGTATACCATAATTAAATGAATTGGTTGTATTTTCAAAAATTTATGTTTGTCAGTGTTACTTAATATTTTACCAAAAGTTCTCAAAATGGTCATAAGTAGTATTTAAGGAGATGAGGAAATGTAATAGGAGAATGCTTTTCATTCATTTTCAATGTTCAAATTGAAAGACTTTTTTGTATAAGGGTTTTTGCTTTTTCAATAGTTTTGGTTTAAAATTCTGTAGGTTTCAAAATTTAGTAATACAAATGTCACACATAAAATTTTAGACTCCAGTTATTTGGGGTAATGTCTTATGTCTAATTACAAATAAGTAAACTTTCATTACAACCATCTTTGTGGAAAAGTTTATTATTAAGCATGCAAGCTACATAAAATTTAATAAAATAAAAAGTGTATGTAATTGTAAAATCGAAAAAGGATTTATCCACAGTCTCTTCCTCTATAGAAAGTGTGCTCAGCTGTATAAAAAATATAAAAAGTGTTTGACCCACAGCTTATACTTGGTAAGAAATGTGGTCAGGTGGATTTTTACCTCAGTAGAAGCTTGTTAGTTTGTTGCTGTGAAGTTTAAGACTAGTGATTGCTTTTTGCTTAATAAACTAAATTTTCTTAAATTTTATTTTCTTAAATTATAGGAGCAATGGTAATCGTAGTCTTTGTGCTTTTGCTTCGGATTTTTGGAATACAAGCAAACTCACCACCATTGGATTTTCTAAACATCAAGGTCAATGGGAGTTCCGGTATAGATAACCCAGATTGTGTTTTAATAAACTCTACTAGTGCTTGTAAGACAATACATTATGTATATAACTTTTCTGTAAACACTTCTTATAAGGAAATAAGTATTGAAATTCTTGGTGATTATTACTTAGCAGCATCTTTATATATTAACAAAACATCATCTTTTATGACTTCACTGAAAATATTCTCACTGACAAATACTATAATAAAACCAAAAAATGACTCAATATATCTAAAATTTGGGAATAGAGGATATGAATTTCCCTACAACATTACGATTAATGGGATTTCATTTGAAGGATTTGGCTTTAAGCAACCAGCAGTTATTGTTATTTGGAATGCTTTTGTTTCTATTGATACATGCTCATTTTTAAATAACAAATGCTCAGCAATAAATGCACTAGATACGTCAATATCCATTTCAAATAGCCATTTTTATAACAACTGTGGAAATTCAATATCGAAAGGTCTAACACAAAACATTGTTTCTTTTCCATACAATGACAATTCAGCTGGCGGAGCTATTGGTATAATATTTGAAGTAAGTTTTCACAAACATATCTTTTTTCGCAACAATTCATTTTTGCAAAATCGGGCTCTATCTTATGCATCAAAGTGTATCTTAGAAACAGAAGATCACAATGAAATGACTTCACAATTTGGAGGTGCTTTATTAGTTTCACTTGGTGGAAAATCTTCAAATATTAAAGTTGATATAGAAAATACTAGTTTTGATGCTAATTCAGCTTCTATTGGTGGGGGTGTAATGCTTTCGCTTCATAATATTTCTAGATATAATTCAATAACAATAAACAATTGTTTAATGACAAGAAACTCTGCTGTTGTGACTGGAGGAGCATTTGCATTTATAACTTGGAATATGTCATCAGACAACTTGTTTAATTTGTCAAATACACACATTTTATACAATGGAGCACCCGTTGGGGGTGGTGGCAAAATTTTGTTACAAAGTCATGAATTTTTTTCTCCATCAAGTCCAGGTATACAGTCTGTTTATTTTAAAAATGTGACTTTTAGCTATAACAAAGCAGCTAGTTCATCTGGATTGCATTTAATTTTTAATAACCCAGCTTCAGGTTTACATGCTGGACAAAAGCCAATTGTACCAGTTTTATTTACTAATGTAACATTTTCCCATCACTTACCTACATATTATCCTGCTGCGACAAAAGGACCATCTGCATTTTCAGGTGTTTTATTATCTAACCGTGTTGATATCTATTTCAAAGAAAGTAATTATTTTTTTAATAATAGTCTTGAGACTTCTATGTATATATCAAACACTGAAATGTATTTAGAAGGAAGTTTAATTTTCCACAATAATTTTGTTCAAACATCTGGGGGAGGAATGACTTTGTCAGATGTTAGCCACTTATATTTGTACAATGGTTGTCAGTTAGTGTTCTTAGAGAATGTAGCACAAGTGCAAGGTGGAGGGATGTTTGTACAGACTATTGGTTTTCCTGACATGGTATACAAATACAATCCATCATGTTTTTTGAAATATAATGAAGTCAATGTGCCACCATCAAAGTGGAATGTGAGTCTATAAAATGGTTCTATCTTTTGATTTTTCATTTCAATTTTGCATATTTCAAACATTCTAGATCACTATTTATATTCAGTCAAATTAATATTTTCAATAATATTTAATATTGTTAATACTTTCTGTGAAATTAAATATAGTAGAAATATCTAAAATTAAACTGTCTATGATA
>JAUZNK010042630.1:0-16953 GCA_035046665.1 Euphysa ruthae | reverse complement strand
GTATCGTTATATTTGTTTAACGAGGGGACTGGAATAACCACGCACATTATGCTTTTAACATAATAAAATTTAATATAATTTTTACTTTTTTTTGTTTTTCTTTTTTTTTTTTTTTTTACACGTTTTCAGATTACTATGTGAATTGTTGTAACAGATATATTCCATCCAGTAAAGCAAAAGATTTTAGCATTTTCACGTCATCAAATTTTGTGTTTTCGGTATTTTGAACATTTAACCATTTTAACGGCCTATATTTTGCCTTGTTAAAAATTTTTCCAAAGGAATATATGGCTTTTTTGTTAAAAAATTGTTTTCAGAGTCTACCTGCCGAATTTTGTGTTATTTGGAATTTCCTCCTGAAAGACAAACCCTGTTGAAAAATTGCTCAAAAAAACTTGTCATTTAGAAATTTTTTGGTTGAGTTATGACCCAATATGTCAAAATTTACCTCCTGAAAAGCCCTTATCTTCCCCCTGAAAAAAGTTATGACCAATATGTCAAAATTTAAATCCTGAAAAGCCCTTATCTTCCCCCTGAAAAAAGTTTATGGTTTTTTTTTTAGAAATCATTTTTTGCATCTACTTGCCGAATTTGAGGTTATTTAGAATTTTTATGGTTGAGTTATGGCTCAATATGTCAAAATTTACCCCCTGATGTTCACTTTTGTCCCCACTTTCATGTCAAAAAGGTTAAGAGATTTTGACAGAAAATTTGATGAAATTTGCGATTTCAAACAGCCATAATTGAATCGTAGCAGCTATTGAGACAAGTGAGATCTTTTTGAAAATCGCATGATTTAGTCTTTCACTTGATACCAAATGTTTTTTTCTGAGTTATTATTTTTAAAAACGCTTGACATCCCTGATCATATTAGTAAAGATTGTTTGTGACAAAAATGTTAATATAATATAAATCTTTTATAAAATTGCTAATGGCGGAAAATAACTCTTTTAAATACAAGACAACACTGAAATTTTGCTTTTTTATTATTCTGCAGTGTCATCAAATAATTCATGAGAAAACATTTTGAAACTTCTCATTTCGTATAAATTCTTTTCATGTAATATAAACACATATTTTTCTATTTACATCGTGGAATTTCCTTCAAATTGATGTAGTGGACCACTCACCTTTCATTGATAATTCTGGTTATACTTCTTTTTCTACTGCATATAAATGATCTTTATGTTGCAATAAAGTACTCCTATATACATCATTTTGCTGATGACAGTAACCTATTGAGTCGTCTTATAAACTTAATAAACTAATTAACAACGATTAGAGGTCGCTTTGCAAATGGCTGAAATAAAATAACATCTTATTTAATGTAATTAATTCTTAACTGATATTCTTTAGACATCCTAAAAAGCCAATCAACTTTGAATTAAAAGTGAAAATTGATGGTAAAAAAATAATGCCTACAGATCATGTAGAATATTTCGGAGCTTTTATCGACAAAGCCTATCTTTCAAAAAGCATGTTAATGACGATCTATGTACTTTGCTACTTTTGACTCTCATCTAAAATATGCATGTCCTATTTGGGATAAAAAGGAAATACCCTTTGCATTAAACTAATCTCTTTTCAAAACTCTGCAAAGCGCATAATTCCACCACATCAAAATTTCGGACAATTATACTTAAGCCTAAAACTTCGTGGAATACGTTTGTTAACCAAAAAGTCATTAAGCAAAATGAATGCTAAGTTTCGGTTTTGACAGCGGACACGCTCAGTATCCCCTGCTTATTACATGTCTCTGTTGGTATAAATTTAATAATAGCTGTACTGAATTCCAGGCATCTGGGAGAACTGAAAATGAAAAATGCGTCTATTACAGGAGGAGAAATTTTATATCATCCGATCAAAAAAAAATCGACTCTTTAACAAATTGATTTTAAATTGTAGGCATAGAAACAAATTTTTACTTAGCATTCTAAAATAAACCCCATTTCTCACTACCTATAAATAATTAATGATTTGCAACTCATGAATTATTCATAATTTTCTAATTATTTAGTATTTAAAATCTTACTTTATGTTCTGTAAGAGAGAAACATCGTTGTATATTTAGTAGTCTGATGATTGTTTGGTAATAAGCATGAAACTTTTAGTTACTTATGTGCTGTAGTTTTATTTTGCTCTTGCTTCACTATATACATTATATATATTTTATGTTTTATTATATATATGTATATATATTTATATATATATATATATATATATACATAGATTTTTTATAGATTTTTTATATATTTATATATTTTTTAATTAGATTTAATAATTTGTCGATTTTACTTAATATTGTTGACCGACATTCATATGTCTCCAGAACATTAGTGTGTTGCCGGCTAACGAAAACAACCATAATATGTTCGGCTAGTCCTAGGAATATTGGTTATGGCAGAAGAATTATTTTAGCAAAAAAATTTTCCCTTCTTAACTCTTTCATCATATTCGAAAAAAGTTCAATAAGGATATTGAAGGAAAAAAATCTGATTTTTTATGGACGAAAATTTGAATTTTGGAATGAAATTTGAGGTTTCGGAACGAAATTTAAATCTTGAAAAACATGATAGGAATAAAATTACAAATATAAGAACGTAAATTCAAAGCTTTTGAATTTGTAAAATAGGCAAAAATTTCGAAATAATATTTGTATTCCACCATTTTTTTTAAAACTCCCTAGCCTAGAAAGCTCTAAATGTTTCTCGTAAAACCCTTAGAAATTTGACGCGCAACCTAGGAAATATTTTTATCAATTGTATTACCCTATGCTCACTTATTTACTTATACTTTATGCATTGTAAAACTAGATGAAACTATCTGATCTACAGTAGCCTCTCTTAAGTTAGCTTGCTATGGTATGTTTACTCTGTTATCATTGCCGTAATTTACCTATGAAACATAGAAATTTTTATGACAAGACTTAATTTTGTAGACAAAATGACATGATATTGAAGAAAATGAAAACCTGAATATGAATTTTTGAAGTTTTCGTTAATGTATAAAATGTTAAATTGTTTTCGAAGAATTTCCAAATGAATTTTTTATAATAACGCTGTCGTCATCACTTATCAAGATTTTTAAAGTTGTTTTCGGTCATAGGCAATTGGTTTTTTTGTACATGACTAGCATTAATTTAAAATTTCTATTAATAGCTGTTTTATAATTTCTCCTTAAATTAAACTTTTCCTCATGGAAAGAAATTTCTCTGTTTTCAAATTAATAAAATTGCATATGTTGGATCCCTGAAAAGTCAGGAAGATTTTTATATCACTTAACTACAAATTTTGTGATACTTGGATTTGCTATCATAAAGCCCTAATCATCAATAATAACTTTCATCGGTGCTTCATGATAAACAACAATTGAGGCTGGCAACAATGGAGTTGGATGCAAAGGATTACCAAATTTAAACCTTACCTGCAAAAAATAGTAATTCGGCTGAAAAAAACGCTCAACAAGTTCGGGAAAAACCAAGATAAAAAAGTAATTACTGAAATATTACAAAAGTAAATGTAACACTGAAATTGATAGTGAAATAGAGGTGAAGGGCATGAAACTCATAGAAATGAATGCTGAAGTAAGTGCGCTAAAACAAGAAAAACTTGATTTACAAATGCTACTTGAATCCAAGTATGTTGATGAAGTTATAGAGGTTTACTTTAACCATTTTAGTATGGGTGTTGGCAAAAAGAAGCTACCGGAAATAATAAAAACCATGATCTTTCCATGTGTTTGATATCCAAGTGATTATTAGTGTTTAAGTAATTCAGAGGTGAATGACTTTTAAATTATTTTACTTACTGTTAAATTTGTTTTTCAAAGAAATCATCAAATTAAGGAAAAGGCTGTTTGAAATTTATGAGTTTTGATTATTTTTTTTTCTACTAATGGCTCATATTCAATGCTCTGTTTAATGCGTAACCAGCTGCAATGAGCTTCATGGTTGAAGCGAGATCCTACATGGCATTTCTCTCTAAGCATTATTTAAGAGTCTTCAAATGAATCGAATTTTTAAATAAACAAAATATGTACAAAAATTGCCTTAATTCTTCATTTTAATTATAGATAAAAATTATAATAGAAAAGGAGTTCTGAGACGGTTTTACATTTTATTCTCATAGGAATTAATACAAGATCAAAAAAAATTTTTTCTAGGAAATTATGCAACATTATGATCAAGGTTTTACTTCTAAAAAATTTTAGATCTGCTTGTTTTTATTCTTATATTCTAAAATCGATGTTTAAAAACTTTATTTTGGTGGTGATAAACTATTCTTAAAGAGTTTTGAGGTATAAAAATAAAGATTTCCTAAAAAACCAGTCCAAAAGCTACGAAAACTAGAAATTTTGAAATATTGAAAGTAAAATATTCTTGTGCTTTCATAAAATAGGGTTTATGGTCAATGATAAAAACTAAAAAAAATTATTTTTCAAGAAATTTGTTTTTAAATAGAATGGATTTTTTTCTGATGATCTTTTTCCGGTTTTATACTTGACTGAAATCAAACTATTGATCGTAATCTATTGATGGACGATACTACCATAGAAATATGAAGTCCTGAAGAAAAGTTTTTGTGGTTTTGGGCAATTAGGTTTCGAAAAGATTACAGATGATTACCAACAGATTGATTCGGAAACCAAAGACCTTTAATTAAACTTTAAGGCTGAACATTAGATCAAAGTGACTCCGTACTGAAATATAAAATGTCAAACAAATAAAAAACAAAAACCCCAGGAAAGTGCATTTTATTTACATAATTCTGTTAAATCAGTTGAACACCAGTGGAAAAACACTAGTGGAAATGCACCAGAAACCACAGAAACAAATAAGCTATGCATGTATGGATTTTTTTAGATACATTGTAGAAAGAATATTGGAAGAATGTATTATAGAAAGGAGAATTTCCAAAACCAATGATAGGTAAGAGTTAAATGGGTTTAAAATTTTAAAAGAATGTGTTAGGGGAAAATCTGCTTTTGCAATTTGCATGTAGATAAAGAACTCGTGTTGTTTTTTAATTGAATGATGTTTTTTTATTTCTTGCCTGGATCGTCGAAGATCAGAAAATAATTTGCTAAAATTGTTTTGTTTGCTTTTTCTATGGAGCGCGACTATCAAAATCCTATAGGTTTTAAAACAAGGATAAAAAGACTGATTTCTTTCTTAACCTTTGGCTCATAAAAATCTGTTATGTAATTGTCTTCGGTTTTTAAAATATTTTATAACTTCCTTTGAAATCAAATCTTTTTTTAGCGG
Source organism: Euphysa ruthae (assembly GCA_035046665.1). NCBI lineage: Eukaryota > Metazoa > Cnidaria > Hydrozoa > Anthoathecata > Corymorphidae > Euphysa > Euphysa ruthae. Next base: position 11,690 of record JAUZNK010042630.1, on the reverse strand, counting down.
AACATGTTTCTCTATCAAGTTAAAGTTCTGTTAAAACTAGTTAAAACTGTCATTAGCGTAGTTGCGTTGAAGGTTAGTTTTACATTAAGCTACTCATTTCTATGAAAATCTTCATAGAGAGAAATTTAGCATGATTTTCTGTATTTCTCCGATTGAAATTATGAAATTGACACTGTTGAAGTTAAGATTACTGAAGTAGTATTTGCATTAGTCTAATTAGAAGACACATTGTCAATTAAAGTTCTAGATTGGTCCGTTAATCTCGTTGGAAGAATTATATACTGAAAAAGATGATAGGAATAAACTAGGTTAAGAAGTTCAGAAGTTTTTTCGTCTATATTAAATTTAACTGGGTCAATATCAAAATCTCCTAAAAAAGATTAAAGCTTTGCTTTCTTTTGAGATATTGTCAATGTTTGGAGAAATCAAATCGCTAAACTCAATTTATTTACACGCAGTGATGCCGATGAGGCCCAAAAACTGATGTGGTAAGTTAATTTTAACAAAATGTCGCTTTATTAAATCTTTTCTAGGTTTATAATTGGATTTATTTGAAATATAAAAAAGAGCTCCTCCACACGATGATTCAGTTGGAGTGTGTTCATAACTCTACCCTTCGAAAGACCTTAGAAATGAAATACAATATTGTTTTTTTAATTCTTGTTTCAGTCAAAGCTAATGTATCAAAATTAAGTAAATTGAGCGTAAATATTAATATGAAATATAGAATCACAGAAGTCTTCAAAACTGTAGTATTTACAATTTATAGGGTTTGAAGATACGTCATCTTCCATGCCACATGTGCTAAGGAAAGTGAAGTGGGATATTCAAAAATCTCATTGAAGCGTTTTAAATTATTTTCGGATGAAGGAAAAAGTTTCAAGCTGGATGGAAGCTCAATAACAATTTCATTTTTGGAGCAGAGAAATTTTTATTTTTGGTCATTGACATCACTGATTGGAATATATCATAAGCACAGATAATATAAAACCTTACTTAATAATATTTTTAGTGTAACTAGTTACATTTGTTATATTTTATTGGAACCAAAGTTTGCAGTTATTACATTGAAGATCTTGACCTGAAATTTTCGTTTTCATGTGCACAGGACACATTCCAACTTTAAAAAAGCCGCTTTTTGAAATACTTTAAAAATTTTAATCAGCAAAAAATTAAAACTTTTTTGTTAATTAATCATAATTAATAATTTAAAAGCAGTCAAAGATACTTTAGTTTAAAAGCTAGAATTGTAAAAGAAGATACTTATTGTCAGAATAAATTTCATAAAAGCAATGGCTGAACAACCAACAAAACAAATTAAATTTATTTATTTTAATTGGTTACTTCAGATATTAACTGGTCCATGGTGAGTTAATATACTATTTTGTAATTCTAGCTTAAGAGAGAGTTGAATGATTTAAATAAATAGAGTGAAATAATTTTTTTACTGTTATTAGAAATATTAGAAACTATTTTGTAAGTATTGATATAAGTACTATAATACTTTGTATATCTAATAAATTAGCTGTAAAATATAAAATTTTTATTTCTTACGCTTTGTTCGTAAATCCATAAAAGGTTTGCAAAATCTTTGTCAAAGTCGGAGGTATGGGTAATCTCCAATACTTCACAATCCACACATTCACCTCCGTCAGCCTTTCTACCAAGTTTTTTATTTAAATTTCCTATTCAGGGTATAAAACGAATGAATATGTGAAGATTTATGCAAAGAGTTACACATGCCGAGGATTAATCGATAAGCACCACACAATGACTCATTAATATGCAGTTTAAGCTCGATAGATAAAGCCTTCTTTTCGTCGGGTTTTATATCTCATATCATTTTTCCATTTTCTAACAAACTAAACGCATCTTTTCTACTAACTTGTTTAATAACAATGTCATCCTATCAAATAGGCAGTGGACTGTATGAAAATCACTTTTTGTTACGTTGGTTCCTGCTTTCGAGAAAATGGAAATGACGAGGCTTTCCAGATCATTGGTTTTAATATCACCAGACACCTCCACAATCTCGATACACTCCCATCTGGAACATTGTTTTTGCATGAACACGCTTTTTTTCAAATTCAATTACTCGCTGTCAAATAATAAAAGATCAGAGTTAGAGGGTGGAAGCAACTTTTCAGATTTTATCGCGCCAAATTCAATTTGCATTTCTTTCATTGAATTTCTAAAAAATCGATTTGTTCAATTAAAGATTTCCCGGTGGTTTCTTGTTTTTTTATAACCTGAATTAATCTTTTTCGCAACAGCTTTTCCAAGGCTTAAATATCCAACTTTGTTTTTTCTTAATTAGCCTTAATTTGTTAATTGCAGGATTGTTTATTGCATGATTGCAAGATACACAATGGTCAATGATTGCAAGATACATAATAATCAACTTTTTTAATATACATAGTGAAGAAATGACTCAAATGCAATTGACAGTCTAAAGAAAAGAGGTTTTGTTGGCAATCTTTCAAAAAAATTCTCTAGTATACACTGTGACCTTGTTACAAAAGTCTATAATGGGCAAATAAAGCGTCAAAGAGGGTGCCACAGATCTGGATTTAGCACCAATCAATCAGCAGTAAAAACACGGGTCAAAACAACACATATTCATGCTAAAATGCGAGAAACATTTCTTTAAAAAATCCAACAACGTACTTCAAATGTGCAAAAAGAACTTGGGAATAGCGCAAAACCTATGCAATGTAACCAATGAACGACTTGTCAACGGACCTAAAAAGTTTCTCGACCCTATTCGCAAAAACGTGATACCTACAGCGTCAAAAACAAAAAAAATTACCTACTAAGATTTTCACAGCCATTAAGAAGATCCAAAAACTTTTGGATTGCTCCTAAGTAAAAGTTTCAACCTTGAAGAAGAGTTTAAACATTTGATTTCTTCCCTTCCACTGATTATCGCTGCACCAGGTAGACGTCTTAGACAAAGTTCAAAATCTTCACTGAGAAATCACCTCATTTAAGAAGCAGTTGCAACTCAATTAGAATCCCCTGGTCTGGTAGACGGATCATTGATGGCGTGACAGCTATACAAGTGGTTAAACCTAATGCAACTTACAATTCCTTCCTGCAAACATTTTTCAAAGTAGTAACTCCTTTGTCAGATAGTCAACCTGTTTCTTCGATATTCTCAGTATCAGTGTTAAAGTGTAAACAAGGTTGAAAAGAAGTACGTCGTACAGTAAAACTATAAAATTTACATCAAAACTTGGTACAAGGCAAAGATTGGATCAATATATAATACCTATGATTATAAACGATGTATATGTAACATGGATGTCTTTTTCCACGAAAATGGAAACGTTTTTTTTGCAACCACGAGGAGGGCGATACGAGACGCGTACTTCATGCAATTTTTTTAGATAATAATGTTATGGTTATATCCAAAGATACGGAGGTTTATATTTTAATGGTTTACGCTTGTAAAAAACTGACAACAATAAGAGATAGGTTCGTGAAGATAGACAGCAGTAAGTTTTTCAACATCAGAAATGTTGTCGATCATTTGGCAAACAGGAAACGAGGTATTTTTTTATATCTTCCACGTATGTCCTCGCAATCACTGGTTGTGACACTTCAAGTTATTGAGGTACACACCATACACTCTACGGTGTAGAGTATACGGTGTAGAGAAAGTCAAAGTTTTCGAAAAAGTACATTTATATCACAGCTAAAAATTTTGGAAGATATAGGAATTTCAAAACTAATGGCTAAAGAGACATTGAATAATATTAATAGGCTTTTACAATGTATTTGTTGTAATGGCCTAGTCTAAGGAAACGCCCGTCCAAACAAGTATTATAATGTATTAAGCCATAATAACAAAATCATCTCTCTCGCTACCAACAGACCCCGATATATGGTTCAACATAAACTATTAAACTTAATTTAAATTTATTATTTATTTAAACTTATGCGGAATTATTTTTTTGAAATCTACTTTTTACAAACTTTGATGAATACAAACAAAATTGTCGAACCCCGCGCTACCCAAATATCTAAAGGGCGATAACTTTTAAACGGTAGCAGTAAACACAGCAAAGTTTTTTATTTTTCACTTATAAATAAACGATCTATTGATTGATGTTGAAAAAAACAAAAAAATCTGATTTTTTGGTGAATTGAAAATATGACGTCACTCTTCAAGCCAAAATGGACCAAAATTTATTTGGCTCTTGGTGGTAAATTATCAATGCAGTCTATTATCATGTTTAAAAAAGAAAAAAATTTGGTTAGGCATTTTTTTAGATTGTTACAAAATTTTCCCTGTTTATTTCATTAGGTAACGGCCTGACCATATAATATCAAAACACTGAAAAACATATACAGTCTAAGTTATCTAACAAAAAAGAGAAGGTTAACAGCACCTTTCTTCCAAAAATTATGCTGCACTAAGGACAATAACTTCATTTTAAACATTTACAACGAAACGTGGATTAAGTAACGAACAGCATGCAGTTATAACATTTGTGTTTAACAACATCCGTTTACATAAACTGTTTAAATCCTCTCAACCAAGTATGTACATATACGAACAGCTAGCATTCATATCAGATACGCCTGAATTTGAAACTGAATGTGCTTGCCACGTAAAAGATTTTGTCGAGGTTCAATATCCAACCACTGTCATTGAATTAGTTCCTAACTGTAAAAATATATACACTTAGAACACTTTGACGAAAAGAATAAATTAATGCGAATTTCAAAAAAACTACGAAAAATGATTAAAAGTTTCAGTTTGAAGATTAAAAAAATATTTCGAAGAAATAAACTTAATTTGCAAAACATAAATAAACCATGTGGTTCTATACCAAAAGTATGAAATATTTAAAGATTGTTTTTTTTTGGTCACCATGGTTACCTGGATTTTAAAAAATTCTCAGAGCACAAGATTTACGCCGGAAAAAAATATATCGTGAACAAATAACCTAAGCAAAAAGAAAATTTGTACATTTGAAGATAAGGTATTGATGCACAACAAGAACGATAGAAATTTTTGAATAATTATTTGATCATGTGGTATACTTTTTGGAATTATGGCAACAGAAAAAAATTTAAAAAAATGATATGGAAAGTGTCAAAACTGAATCAAGAATATGTTTAACAGCCTTAGATAAGAGGTTACGTAACCTGCTAATAAGAGATTCGATCTCAATCATCACACTACGTGGTTTAAAATGTGATCAAACTTTAATTATTTATACAATTTGGCGCCTCTTCCTATTGATATTTTTCTCAAACCTGCAAGCAGTTTAGAGATTACAAAGAAAAGATTTTTGAAGATTTTTATTTTTCTGCTAAATCAATGTGTTCACAATTTTTATATCTACAAGGCTATATCTGGTAACCCTGAGAAGTGACCAATAATCAATACTCGGCATCAAGGTCTGATGCTTCCTGGATGAGTTTACATAAATTTTAGCAACTGGGATTCATCAACCCACTAAAAATAAATTGACTGGTCAAATAAATTAACAAAATGTAAATAACAAATGCCATTCTATTAGGAAATGGAATGGAAAAAATAAATGAGAATGAAACAAAACACCAAAGGTATTATAAATAATCAAAGTTTTCTTCTCGAACCCTATGCTACATTGATGAACATGTTCATTAATGCAGCATGTAGCATTTGACATCAAAATTTGTAGAATGTTTCCGGAAAAATACTGGCGAAACGAATAAGAATTATTAACACTCCCACTTTGCACCAGGCTTCATACTACAATATAGCACAAGTTCGCCAACGCTGTAACACAAAGCACCTTTTTTCATGCACCATAGAGCCACATAGAAAAATACTTTAATATGTTCCGCATTACTGGGTTTTATCCTTTCCGTACCAACTCTACGCAGGTATTTCGTTTTATAAACGGCCATCTTACCGCTAAAATAACCATCTAAAATAACTAAAATGACCATCTAAAATAACCCACTAAAATAACCATCTAAAATAACCATCTAAAATAACTATCTAAAAAAACCATCTAAAATAACCCTCTATAATAACCATCTAAAATAACCATCTAAAAAATCCATCTAAAATAACCATCTAAAATAACCATGTAAAATAACCCTCTAAAATCTCCATCTAAAATAATCATCTAAAATAACCATCCAAAATTTTTCTTAACTAAATTTTCTCCTGAGAATTATTTTTATTTTCAGCATTTCTTTTGCATTGAAAAGAACTTTTAGAAAACAGGAAAACAAATATTCAAAAGTTTAATTTAAAATGGCAAAATTAGTGCATGGAGATCTTTAGTTAGGAACGATTATGGCGCTTAATTTCGAAGTCGCTTAACACAAGTTATCCAGTTCCAAAATAACGTTCGAAAATTTATTGGACTTCCATAAACAGTGCTAAAATATTATTGAAGTTCAAGATTACCGATCAAAATTTTCTAAATTTTAAAATTTCTGGACCACGAGAATCAGTTATGGTAAGAATTTCAGTTCTTGCTATCACAATAAGGATAGTGTCCGTACAACAAACGTGTCTCAGATTTTTTTTTTAAAACACCATGCAATAAGGTCGGTTTTATAATTTTATAATAAACAATAAATGTTTATATACTTTTCTAAAAGTTCATTTGGAAAAAAATAACAAGTCACCTCAGATTTATTATTATTATTATTATTATTTTTTATATATTTTGTTTTAGTAACATTGTTGTAACGCGTCCCTTTACCAAACATTGCCTCATTTTTTTATTATTTGTTGTTAAACTTGAGATATTTAAACATTAAGTAAAATTTTATACGACTAAATATACCACTCTGTTTAAATAAAAAATCTCACGAAAGAAATCTTCTGACACAAAAACTTGCTGATTAAGACAAAAAAGATAATCGTCACATTAACCCTAAAGCCAAAGTGACTTATTGCTTCTAGAATCTAAAAAAAAAAAAAAGGAAAAAGAAAAAGAAAAAATACGATCCAACAAAATCGTTCTAAGATATCTTCCATTTTAGTTTATATAAAGTGTTTGTACAAAATATACGATTAATAGACGCAATTTATTTTTCTGGTTGATATACAGAACAGAATTGAACTACATAATTGTTGCAAGAAAAGAAATAACAACAATCTTTTGACATATTAAAATATTCATCGAATGTTCAGTGTTCGCAAACTCACGACATCTTAGTTCAAGAAACTGCAGAAGTCGAAAATCACGAGTTTTTGACTACCAGTGCTAATCAAAAACGCATGTTCTTCAGCTTAGATTGTTTCAAACTTTGAGGAGTTGTGATTTCAGAATTTTCTAGATGTTCAAATAACAATGACGTAACTGGCCTGTGCGTTAGTTATTGTTAAGGGCTATTAAGTATATTTGATTCAAAAAGGATTCACGTTTCAAATAAGTAGAATAACATAACAATCTAATTCTCAAATTAATCTTTATTATCTCTGTGATTGCGTATAAAAAAACTCCATGAATTTATTTACTTTTTCATAAGAAAGGAACAATATATCAGCTTCGAAACTTTTAGCAGATTTCAATATTTTAAATTAAATGAAATTATACAGCGAACAGTAAAATATTTGCATAAAAAATCACTTGTGTACAAATACCCTCCCGTCGAAATAGTGTGGATTTCACTTCAAAATCAAAAAACTATTTTAGCCTGTTTTATACCGAATGTGGGTGAAATTAGGAAACAACTTTTGACATTTTTTCGTAACTTTACTAGTGTGAAACACTACTGAAAAGTCATACGCTGGAATTCATCCTTGGGTAACGTTTCCCAAATTAGTTATAAAACAGGAATCCTTTGTATGCAGGCGATTTCTTGTTTCAGTACCAAAACTTTCCGAATAGCGTAAGAGAACATTTTATGCAAATATCGGAGATTTTTTAAGTTATGAACATTTTGACATACTGCCATTGCACACAAATTTTGGAGTGTGTGCATCACCTTTTCTGTGAGACTTCCAGACTCACCTAGTTTTTTGTCATCACTTAAAAGTCATTTTGTGTCGCTTTTAGATTTCACGAGTACCGACCCACTTCTGCACGTCGTAACCAATGTGCTCTCCTTTTTTTTAATAGAAACGTTATAACATTATGGTGTAGCAGCGATAATGACAACAGTGCTGTAGGAACTTCAATCACCATAACCGATAAATGCGGTATGTCAAAAGCTCATCTTTTTTTATTGAGCGAACAAGTACACCACCCTTGCTTCCATTGACCGCTGAAGTTTTCCATCCTGGAAGTTGAAATTTTATACAAAAAAGCAAATTTCAACAAAATTTCAACAAAAGGCTGCTAAAAATGAAAAGTAATATGTTAAATATAAATAAAAAACAGGGTTAAATTTGACCATATCCATATGCTTCGCTTTATTCCTGCTCATTTTTTGTATCAAAACCCTTTCTTATTTGCCAAGTTTTTTATGGATATTTTTAAAAGGCTCTCTTAACCTTCTTTTTGGCTGTTTCATGCTCACAAAATCAATTTTTACGCTTGATTTAAGGCTAAGATAGTCTAAATTTAGCCCTAATTTATAAAATACAGGAAATAAACCGACTGAACCATAATTAAAGACAATATTTGCAGATGCCACAGCGGTTTTACAGCTACTATTACCTATATAAACTCAATTGGGACACCGTGTCTATATAAAGTTGTTAAGTGACTCGTTTACATTTTGTGTTTTACCCTGTTGACATTTTTGTAACATTTTTCATGATCCATGATTGTGAGACAGGAGCATTAACTTTAAAGACATCACTACCAATACTCATAATTGAATTTTTTTATCATTCTCATAAAAAATTTACACCGTCATAATTTCAATAGTTTTTTTATATGGGCTTTTTTTTCTCAAATAATGTCAAATCCATAACTTCTAAAATGACATTTTGCGTGGAAATAAAAATAATAGGAAAAAAATTTCTGGAATATGTAAAAAAAAAAAAACATTTTTTCACGAGTCACCACCATGAAATCAACCATGCCTCAAAATACTTTATCTTTTCACTATGTGAAACGTGTAAAGAGGGAATTTATCAGCAAAAACTTCCATAATACCAAAATATTATTTTGATAAATTTATATTATTTTATACTGCCAAACTTTGAAAAGACGCTATTAAATAAATTCCCACCAGTTTCTTTATGCATAGGACTAACGAGCTATCCAAATCTTCAAAGCACCTGATTCCTTCTTATATATAACCTCCTTTTCATCGACTACAACATCTTGAAATCTGTTATGGCTAGAAGGTATATAATTGCGGTTATATAAAATATCCAAAAACAATAAATTTTTACACTTCACAACAAGCTAAGCCAATAGCTAACTGAATAATAGTTTTTAGATGAAAATTTGACAATATTTTTAAAATCCTTACGAACCAATAGAGCGCAAAAAAACAATGCAGATAAATGCATAGTATTTTTTTGGAAAAAAATCTTCAAAAAATATGAGTCAACAAAAAAAATCAACGTTTTCCAACTTGTACGATTCGGTTTCAGACATATTTTTCTTTTGATGCGAATTTAGAGCGTGCGTTTACATCACAATGACTTCAAAATTTTTTTGGAAACAAAAGAATTAGATAGCAGCACATATCACGTGATAAAATGATTCAACGGAATTTATCAGGAAATCTCCATGCACTGCATATTTCTGTGGGCAAAAAAAAAAATGTTTTGAAAATTTATCTGAATTACTTTGTGTATATTGATTTTTTTTATTATTATATTTTCTCTTTTAGCCAATAAGTATACCTTTATAATTACATTTAAATATTAGAAAAAGTTATCAAATACATCCATTAAATACAATGATTCGATAAAAGATTGGTTTATAGGAGAGAGTCACTCACAGAGCAAGAGATGAACAAAGGGAGTGGCTGCAGTTTTTTTTTAGGCATCGGAAAGTCCGATATTAATTATGAAGACATAACGCAACCAACTTTGGTTAAATGATTTTTCAGTACAAACAACTTTACGAATTAGTTTTTTAAATTAGGTTCGGTTTAAATGAAAAAATGGATTCATATTGACGAAAATTGCTATATTTTATAGAGAATAATCTGTAGATTTCCATCAGTGATTTGTTCCATTCAGCAGTACACTGAAATTTTATTAAGTTTTTACCATATTTTACTGTTTTAAATGATGGTAGAGCTAGCTTTCTGTTATTAACACCACAGGTAACGTATGATTAATTATGAGTAGAGAGACTCCCAGAAAAATAGTTAGATATTAATACCGAAATATTATTTTTAAAAGAATCGTGTACGAACATGAGATTGGAAGTTCTAACAAGATTCGAGAACAAAGTTGAAGTAAATCCTTTAACAATAAAATAATTGTGATTTAAATTGAACAACCGATTTTTGGAAAACACAGTTTGGAAGGATATTTAAAAGCCGATATTTTAAACTTTGACACATGAGTAACACAATTTTATTCGGTACAAGATGCCGAACAAATAGAAAGAAAAATAAAATAGAAAGAACCACACAACATTGTTTTCGAAAAGCTTTGATTAATAATTTTTCTGAAAATTATTTCCAAATGACAAATTGATGATAATAATGTATTATTTGTAAATGATCAGTCGTTTCTAAAGATGTCATTGAGGTATTTTTAATGGATACTGTATAAATACATTATTAAATTGTTTATATAATACGAAGTGGGAATATTTTTTGTGCAAAAAGAGTTCCAAAACTTTAAAATACAATATAATTTCAAATTTTTATCAAATGAGTTTCAGGAAGTATATAAAAAATCATCTTGAAAAGTCATATTAAGGTGCTTATCCTAAAATTAAATATATATAAAGATTGCCTTACTTCACACCCGATAATTGGTATACTAAGGGCACCAGTAGCTGATTTTTTAAATAATGTTGTTTCCTATGATCATTTATTTCTATTTATTTGAGTAAAAATATCTAAATACAGTAACAATATACCAATATATATAACAGTGTGAGAATTTCAAGCGCGTTTTCATGGCCCTAGAAATATTTACCTCACATGTTGCTGTTGCAAACTACAACACTAGGATTTACTTCACCTTGCACCTTTTTCTTACTTTGCTGTAGTAAACTAGTTGCGATGTTATGTCGTGTTTTTAATGTTGATTGATTATTATTTCAAAGTGTTTTTTTTTTTGTTATTCTGGAGCATCTTTATATATCTTAAGTGCTTCTAAGTATTTCCCAAATCTACTATACAGAGTACGAAGTTATGTTGTGTGTTTAGTGTTGCTGCATGATTAATTCCATGTGTTTTTGTTTTTTTTTTTTTTTTTAGTCTTTTAGAACACCCTTAAATATCGTGCGTGCTTTTACATATTTACCCTGATGTTGTAAACAGATTGCGATGTTAAGTCGTGAAAATAATGTTTCTGGATGATTAATTCTAAATAAATATATATGTTCTCCTCGAACATCCTTGTATAACGTGAGTGCTTTTAAATATTCACCGCGATGTTGTAAACCGAGTGCGATGTTGTTTAGTATTGACAATGGTTCTAGATAAATAATTGTAAGTGTTTTTTCTTGTCCTTCAAGAACATGATGTTATGCCGTGTGTATAATGTTGATGGATGATTATTTCCAAGTGTTTTTGTTTTGTTTCGTGAGTGCTTCTGCACATTCACCAATTTTATTCTAGAACGTGCTGATAAATTA
>JAUZNK010042629.1:0-33835 GCA_035046665.1 Euphysa ruthae | reverse complement strand
TTTTATATTACAGTTATAAGTAATGAAAGCTGACGACGCTGGTATCAAAAATCCAAGCGAAAATTTCTAAAAAGAATAAATCTAGTATTGAGAGCACGCGTATTTATTGATGTTTACAAAATAATAATATATATATATATGTATATATATTTATATATTATTTCTTACAGTTCTAACTTTTACAAATGGCTGAAACCATACCCTATGATCCAACAATTCTTCTGGGACATATAATACCTCCAGAAAAATTTCAGCAACTGAAAAAGATCAGCATATTGGAAAGTGAAATTACAAGTAGCAGAGAAGAGTTAGAAGCCCTTATAACAATGAAAAGAAGTTTCGAAATGACGAAACTTGATCTGATAAACCTTGGGATTGATACCAGAAGTTTTGAAAATACTGATAAGAAAATTAATGATGATATCAAAAATGCAGCAAAAAGCTACGCAGAATTATTTTCTACTAATCAAGAAAAAATCTTTGCATTGAAAAGGGCAATACCTGTAGTTGAAATACATACTGAAAGTCCAATTGACTTCCAAAAAAGTTTATTAAAAAGAAATCTTCCGTTAGCATCAGATTCTCTGAAATTAAATGGACAATATTTTAGCTTTAACAGAGAAGATCAAGATGCGGAAAATAATATATCTGCTTTGAAAAGTTTCGTGTCGTCTGAAGTCAGTTTTTTGGGAGAGACGTTTTCGTCAAAAATTTCCACCGCAGCGCAATCGCATACATCAATGCAACGCGAAAATCATGATATTGACGGCACGCTAGTTATAACAGCAACATGCACACACGCCAAGGCTAACATTTTTTCTCCTTTCATCATCGACGTAGATAAGGGGATTCGTGCGTGGAATCAAGTTTACTCAAAAGATATGATCAAAATAGATATTGAAAATGTAGCTGACATGGCAGCCAAAGAAGGTACAGAAGATGAAAAATCTATGAACATCGTTTCAGGTGCAACATATTGGTCATGTTTCGTGGGCATGGTTCACGTTTTGAAACGCAAAGAGACAACATCCAGCCAAAAAATGGCATCCGCTGCTTCAAATTTGCAGACGCAATTTGATATGGGAAGCTGGTTTGCAAATTATTCAGGAGGATTCGGTGTCGATTCATCATTTTCGAACGACATTAAATCTCTAGTTAGCCAGCAAACAGTATCTGCTCACATAAGTCTCATATGCGAAGGTTGTATTCCGTCAGTAGCATCCAATGCTGTCAGCATTGGAGTTGACAAATTTTCAAACTTTGACGCCGGCAAAATGATGGAGCAGTTAGCAGTACTTCATAATGATACGAGTGGAAACAATGCTAGCATGCATAGTGCGGCAGAAGCTGCAAGAACTGGTGGAAAGATGATATCAATAAGGTTTAAATTAATACATTAATTAATTATTAAATTATTATGGATCTTTTCACATATAAAAGAAATAAAATTTTAATATGTGAAATAGGGTGCTGGATATAATAGTGAACTTCTTAATTTTGACCTAAATATCGTTTTTAACATGCCATATATGCATGATAAAACAATTTTTGAAGTTCTTAGAAAAATATTAAGGCTTCCATATGCAGTCTTTTGAAAAAATAAGTTTATGTCAATCTTTGGCTCGGTACATGATTTTTCATTGTGTTTTAAGGGAATCAGAAGCTTGATGCCGGACGAAAGTTCGTTAAAGAGTGTTCATTGATAGGTGGGTATAATTTGAGTGTAAGAATGGATTGGATTTAAGGATGTTCCCAATTGATGTTGTTTCTTTTGATTGAGTTATCGTTAGACAGGATGTAAATTTAGGATTGGTTGCTAAGGCTGAGTTGGATTTTAAGATGGTTTGAATTTTTAGCCGGACGGAAATTTTTAGTTTTCGAATTATTTTGAGCACCATTTTTAAATTAAGTTGAATTTAGGAGACAAAAATCCGTGTTAGTAGGATAGAATTAAGAATTCATGGGGTTTTTTGTTAGACTGGGGATTGGATCTAGGTTTTGTTTAGGGCTGAATTTTGTTGAAGGATGGTTAAAATTTAGGTCTTGGTTGGCTTAACCCAAGGCAATGTCAAATGCTGAGATTTATGGTAGTGTAGGATTTGGGGTTGGATGAAATTTGATATTTCTTCTTAGGTGTAAGACTGGATTTTTGACTAGGTAGGTTATAACAATTGATTTAGTGTTGATTGGGGTTTAGGCTGTGACTTAGTAGACAAAATACCGCCCAAGAAAGTAATTTTATGTTAAAATTTATAGAAAAGAACTGGATTTTTTATTTCAACCGGGTATTTCTTATTAAATTGCTCTATGTTATTGTAACATTCACATTGTTCATGAGAAATGAGAAAGCTGCAATGTAATTTTTTTAAGGACAATAAAAAATATTTGAATTTTTACTAGTTTCGCATTTCATTTAGAATAATTTTATATGGACAAAACTAAAATGAAAAGAAGTATTTCAGCAGATTTCAGCAGATTTCAGCTTAAATGGAATCGGATCTTTCTTTTTTTTTTTTTATTCATCGTTTCTTTTGAAAATTTTCAAATTAAAATATATTTTTAAGGGGTGCAGAGGTAAAGAACGTAATGCTAAGTCTGGGTGAAATAAAGGAGAAAGATGATAAAATACTTGATGTAAACTCACTGATGACTTCGTTTGAAGACTATATCACGAAGGCTTCATCAGGAGACGTCGGTATTCCTATTAATTTCTTAATGAAACCTATAACCAAAGCGCAGTTAGCACAAATGTGGATAGCCAAGTATTATCCAGGTAAATTTGTGACCAGTTCTGGAGATGATAGTGGTACGCCGAGTAGACCTGATCAGCCTGGTAGATCTGAAAATACTCCAGATGATCCGGAATCAAATAATTAAAATGGAAAACATTGCTAAATGACATTGACAAAGCAACTATACTAAGAAGGGTTTGTTTAGAGGGCGTATTTTCTATGATTTGTTTAGAGGGCGTATTTTCTATGATTTATTATTCCCAGCTATTATTTTTTTGAATGTAAGCTGTATTTTTTGTTCAGCATGTAATATTTTATAAGTTTGACGTCGTCTGACTCAGCGAATATTCTCTAAGTAACAAATAGTTGTCCTAAATCATTTTTTTCAAAATTAGAAATTAAAAACAAAGCCCATGTCTGTCGATGCAAGCTGAATATTGAAGGTTAATAAGACATAAATCAAGGTTTGCAATCTTTAAGTGAATATATTGCTTTGGCCTCTTTAGAACTTAAACTAAATGATTTAAATACGGAATCTACTGAGCTTTCAGCTATTTTGTTTGTTGATGACACAAATTTTTTTTTATCTGAAAAAAAGGTAGATAATTTATTTGCAAAAATGAATAATGAGCTGAATAAGATTTCAACCTAGTTTAAGGCAAACAAACGTGAAATTTTGATATACGAGTTACATTTTAACAATGAAATCGCGAGTTACGAGTTGCGAGTAACAACTTTAGATAAAATCGCGAGTTACGAGTTGCAATTTAACCAAATAAATCGCAAGCTGCAAATTAAAAGTGCGAGTTGTAAATTAGAAATAAATGAAATGCGAGTATCGTCCAAAACAATAGTCAAAACTGTCAAAATGACCATATCATTTTGAGAAAGATTAAAATCGATCCAATGTTTACCCACAGCCATAGCGTTCTAAATTTAAAACTTGTTGCAAGAAATCTAGTCAATTTTTGCCCATGTCTGTCTTTGACTTAGGTTGAGTTTGTTAAAAATTATAGATAATCTTGGGGATAGTCTAGTGTATTAGACTACTATTTACGGAAACATATTTGTCAGGGAAAATTTTCGAGAGAACCATTTTAAACAAAAAAAAAAAAAAAGCTAAAAAAAAAAATTGTATAGAGTTTGATCTAAATTTTCATCTCAGGATCAGCAAACCTAAATCAATTCTTCTCAAAAAATAAAGGTTTGCACGTAAGCTATCGATTAGTCTACGTTATTTAGAAGTCATTTATATTGTTTTCAGTTTGTGCTCTTGTACCCAATAAGCTACCTAATCTGGATACTCTTATCATGATTTTTTTATGCATTATCCTATTTGTCTACAGTACTAATATTAAGATTCTGTATGCATTTTCATTCAAATGTGATAGAAAATGAGCATATTAAGAGAAATTACTAGTTTCCCGTCATTAATACTTTCTTTTTTTTTACATTTTAACTAGAATTTCCATACCAGAGATCCGTCATTTCTATCCCCTGCATTAATTGCATGGGGAGATCATTTTAATTTTGCGTTTGGATAAAATAAATTCAATTTATTTCCATTGCATTTCATCAGCATTATATAACAAAAAATTTAGACTCTATGGCTAATATGCCACTTTACTTATTCTCCTAATTCCAAGTACTCAATTTAGGTACACAAATTTAGTGGGTACCCAACGTTTTCACAAGAACCTTCCGTCAGAAGTATTTTTCAGGCTTAAGTGAACATTTTAGCAACTGCAATTGCACAGTTAGTTTTTAAATAAAAGATAAAAGGAATGTGTATAATTTCTTTAATTACAGACCAGGATCCAAATATGGGTTAATTACAGACCAGGATCCAAATATGGGTTAAAGCTATTTTTTAGTGATAGAATGTGCCTAACATCTCAATTTTGACCAAATGTCAATTTTTATAACTTTCTAAAAATTCACGGAATCTCGTAATTTTATTCACATAAGGTAGATTCAAAATGAAATTAAGTGGGTCAAAAATAAAAAAAAGCAAGTCTTAACAGCAAACCAAAAATACTGAGGAATAGGTCTACAATATTTTACGAGAATTATTAAAAAATAACCATTCGATCAAAAAATAAGGCTGAACATAAGAATTGGTGGGTTCAAAATACGTTACGTAGATTAATTTTAGCTTGGATAAGATTTCTTGAACGCCCATATTGATTTAATTTCACGTGTATTAATTTTCGTGATGAAGCAAAGTTTGTATATTTGGCGTAGATTAGTTTTCGTGGATGAATGAACTCTTAGTTATTCTTCGATGGAAAAATGAGTAAATATATTGTATCATCTGCTAAGGTTTGACGTATTTCGCAGCTTGATGGGTTATAGATTGTTAAGGTCTTGATTTTAGGCACAGTGATGAAATGAAACCGTTTTGTATGGAATGCGGAATAGATGAAATCATTGAAACCAAAGACGACCTTATCAAAAAGTAGATATTACTAGACAAACATTTGAAACTTTTAGAAAAAAGAAGAGTTACCGTAAAACCTGACGGTCACTGCCTACCAAGAGCAGTTTTCTGCTCACTAAAACATAAGAACCTTCTACCAAATCTCATAAACTATAAGAAGCTCCCATCCCTTAGATCTAGCAGAGAAATCTTTTTTTTTTTAATTTCTAAGTCTAATAACCAAAAAGTAAACCTAAAGTTGAATATACCATGGACGATGTATCCATATTTTGAACTGCTTGTGGTATTTTTTTTTTGAATTAACAAGGTGTCCTAATGGCATATAAGTGTCATAATATATTTACCATGATTTTATTCAAAGTTTATTTTTTTGTTCATTTTCCTTGAAAATATATCTTCTAATTGTATTACATTAAATTGATCATCTCATTATAAAATTTGAATTTTGTTGGTTTATTTTTTTTTCAAAAAAATTAAAGGAAAAATAATTTTGATTTTTTTTTTTTTACATCAATTTCAAATTCAATTTTAAGTTAAACGCTAAAGAAGAGAAAAATAGCGACCGCAAAAGTTCGATTTTTAAACAAGACTCACACATGTATATAATTAGTAAAGAGGAAAAAAAATTTAACAAACTAAGAGGTCATGAAGTAATTTTCAAAGCTTAAAAAGTGAATTTTTTATCATTGACGTTGATATGGCATTCAGATATACAAATATATCTGCACTAGAGAATTAGTATGTATTGACTATAAAACGAGAAAATTTACGTTACGTATTAACTTCAAAGATCTACATTAAGTATACCAAAGTTCATTTTATTACTGCCAGGATATATTCATAGAGTTACCTATTGCATACTAAACTCTACCAAGTTCAAAGGCATATTGACACACGAATGCTTCATAGGATAATCACGAAAATCGTAAACTTCTTCAATTTTTAGCAAATCATTACATATTACATTTTACCAATTTTTCTACAAGTTCTTTCATTTAAAATAGTTTGACCGGAAAGAAAGTTGCAGAATTGTTTGTATTACAGTTATATATTTTATTCTTTTTTCAGTATTTTACAATACTGAAATCTATGTTTAATTACTTTATAAACCTTCGGTTAATTTATTCTAATCATTTTAAAGTTAATGTACCGTAAATCACCATGGTCACATAATGACAGGTGTATTTTTCTCAACTTAAAAATTTGCTTTTTGCTTTTGTTGAATTTCACGTCATAAAAAATTATATTCTTTCGCTTGAAATCAATCTTCTTATCAGATACGAGTATGTATGGGTATTAAATTCATTCGTTCAGGAGCAAAGTGAAAACCAAAATAAGTGACAAAACAAGATAAATTATTATTGTGTTATTTCAACCATAAAGCTATTAGTGTAATCATAGTTAATAGAATGGTTAAGAAACTATGTTAAATCTAGACTAATCTGAGTCGCTCTTTATCGAAATAATTAGTCGAAATAGTTTTTCGACAGAACGACATGAAAACTTCATTGATAAAGCATTAGTCATCGACAGGTGCCGGTTTTTCGTGACCTTTGTAAAAACATCCAGGAGTTGTTTAATTTTCTTTTAGAACTATATATCTACAAAAAGATAAATTTTAGATTTTGAAATGACGAAATCAATTCACGAATCTTTAACGTCCAGTATCATCGTAATGTAATGTAATGCACATCGTATAGATATAGTGAAACGAAAAATGCTATTTTTAATTAAGAATATATTTCAAATAAAACTGAAGGACTTAATACTATGCTTCGATTTAATTTACTGTTAACACATCCGTTTTTATTTAAAGACATGAAATCAAATGTTAAAACAACAACAGATGCATGGGAATGTTCCAAATGGAATTTCGATGATTCTTTTGTTTAACGTTAGAATAAATTTTGTTATTTAATAAGATATAAAAAAAAAAAAATAATAGAAATAATAAAACTTAAATTACCTCAAAGGACGCTCTGGCGTTAAGTGATCTTCTTGTTCTATCAATAAGAGAAATGTCACTTAAATCTGTTTGTCTAAAAGCTTCTTTTCTGGTCTTTTATCATGCTGGTGAAAGCAGATACTACAATCGCTGTCAATTAGAAAAGTCTTAGATAATGGTAACTATGCATGTGGCGTCTTTTTAGATTTACAGAAAGCTTTTGATACCGCCAGTCATAAAATCCTTATATGGATACTAAATTATTATGGAGCTCGAAATATACCATCAAAATGGTTTAGTTCCTGTCTCTACAACCGCCAACAGTTTTCACCAATTAGTAACAATTTTTGTGAGACCCTTCTTATGGATATAGGAGTGCCACAGGGTTTAATACTCGGACCACTGCTCATTCTTATATAAATGATCTAAATATAAAAAAAGATTAAACAAGCATGTTAATCATGATCTGTCTTCCGTTTTAGAGTGGCTTCGTGCAAACAAAATTTCATTGAATGGAAGAAAAACTGAAATTATCATTTTTAAATCAGCCAACTAAATTATATAAAAAGAATAATAAAGACCCCTCTAAAAACTTAGATTTTAGACTCAGTTAGGAAAAGCTTTAAAGTATCGAACAAAATTATATATTTTGGTTTTCCTCCTTGATAAAAAATTGTCTTTCAAAGATCCAATTCAAATCTTTTCTCACAAACTTTCTCGTTCCAGTGGAATGCTTGCCAAAGAAAGACATTATGTGTCTTTTGAAACACTTTTAAACATCTATGACGACTAATTTGGTTGCCATATCAGATATGTATGTCAGGTATAGGGAGGGACATACTTGTAAGAATCTTCTTGATAGAATTCCTTCTCTTCAAAGAAAAGCAATACGACTAATTCATTTCCAGCCCCATAAATTTTATTATAACTTTTTTCTTTCCAATCTACTTTCATTCCAACATCTAGTTCACGTTCTTAGTTGTTTATTACCTTAAGGAAAGAAATATTGGCGAATTCACTTATAATCTGCCAAAATTTCTTTCCACCAAATTGAATTTTTTTCTTAACCGCCAAAATACTTTTTATTCCTTTCTGTCGAGATTCAATTCAGTTTCGCAAAAGTAATACTAACCTCACTTTCCGTGAGGTTAGTATTACTTTCGTCACGTTTGACCACCCATTGTTTTGGAAATCATCATTAATAGTTAATGAATCACGAAAACTTCACGTACAAAAGATAATTCCACTACTTGGGGCATTTCACACATCAATGAATCTGTTAGGGTGTGCTGGTAAAATCATGGAAAATACTTGACTTGAAATTATTCTTGAGGAAATATATGGGTCTAATGCTGTTTTTCATATTTTACAAGGAAAAGCATATTCCAGAGCATTAAGAGGGAACTTAATTGTTGCACAGGGAATATCTTGCTTAGTTTATGAAAAACATTTTCCCGAAGACGAAATGCTAATATCTAGAACATTGTATAAAGATCTTATTAAAAGCGAAATAAGTCCTGACGAAATTGAATCTAATGAAAAATTAACAGTAATGAGAGACCTTTATGAAAACAACTTTGAATCAATGACTCAACAATCGCGAACATACAAACTGTGATTTAATTACATTATGATTGTTACAATTTTTCAAAACATGATTAAAGCTGATCGCCTTGGATTGTTTTCATTGTACTTGGATTCCATATAGGCAGCGTTACCTGTGTTCGCAGCTGCAGGACAATACAATTATGTAAAATCTGCTTACCTATATGTACAGAAGATGAAGGAACTTTAAAAGTCTAACCCAGAGGTGTATAACTTTTTTTTACCAAATGCCATGTAGTTGTGAAACATTAAAGTATGAAAGTTCATTCTCTGTCTTTCCTAAATAAGCCACTATTAGTTTTAATTAAGTCTTTCCTATTAATTAGCCACTAATCACAATCGCTTTACTTCAATTTGCATTCACTATGTTATAAAAATATGTTTTAGATACATTACTGTTCAAGTTTTCGTCACAAAATCTGATTGTCTTTGGGATTGGGGGTTGTCGAAACGTCTCATTTTTGATTATTTTATCTGAGTCATAACTTTTTTGTCCTACAGTAATTTATTTCAAGATATTAAACAGACGTGACCTATTTTAACATTTAGAACTGTTGGTTACTAATGCATGTTTTTTATCTTTGTTTTCGTGATAATTTTCTTTTATTTGCAATGGATATGGAAAACAAGAGAGTTTATATTATTTTTATTTATAGTGTGTTTTTTGAAGAGATTTTCACATGTTAAAATATAATTATATAGACTGTATTTGCTAATTTATAACTACTGTGTTATAGCTACAAACCGAAATAACAATTGTATTATTAACAATAATCTGATATAAAAAAAAAATCTTTGTATGGTCATTTTTATATTGTATTTTGTTTTATTTTTGTTTATTTTCTATAAAAATAGTCTAGGTATTTTCTTCTTTCTTTAGGGGGGTCATGTCATCAGGCGATCACCTCGTAAATGGGTTGATCTACCAACAGATCTTGTTATTGGAAAAACTTTAATACGTTCTTTGAAGACTAGTGGTGGTATGACCGGAGGTGGCGGAATGTCAGCAATACAACGTGTCCTTTGGTTATTATCGATTCCTGTCACAGCTCAATACACCATGAAGATGGAGGAGAATTTGAACATTTTTCACGAAACTAGGAAACTAGTGAACAACAAAGGAAACAAGTATGCTTCAAATGCAAGAGTAGAAAGAGACTTTGCCAGTACTAACAAGTCATAGATTTTATCAGCAAAAGCATACTTTTCAATCAACATCCTGGAAAAGTTAATATTGCTACTGGAGGAGAAGCAGACAAAGACGTTGATGTAGATAAATGTTCACAATTGGAGGTTGTACTCTTACCAAGTTAGAAAGCAAAAATGTGTATGAATGTAAGATGAAAAGAAATGAAGGGGTGAGAACAATGTTAACAAAGAAGCACAAAATTAAACTGAATGACGAAAGTGTACATATTGATCCTGTTCTTTACTTCAGAGGTTGCTTGTTTTAGCCAAAACAGATGATGTTAATATTGAAAACATAATCACTCACGAGTTATACCCATATCATCCGGCAATATTTGAGTCACCATCGATGCTGCAGAAGAGCGAAAAATCTCAAATTATTTAAGGCATGACAAACCATATAAGCAAAGAAAAATATGATATTCAAGTTAAAAGCAATATATCCAGTACGTTCTATGTATTAAATGGTGGATCCTTGATTCACAGACTCTCATCGTGGAAGAAAATAACAACATATGGTGAAATTGCAACTCGATATGCTGACTTTGTTTGTTGTCATTATAGAAAAGTTACTGTGGTCTTTGACGAATATTTCAGTGGACCATCTACCAAAGACATGACTCATCAACGTAGAAAATCATCTTTGAGAGCACCCGTTATTACCTTTACTGAAGCTATGTTATTTACATCGACCAAAGAAAGTTTTTTATCGAATCCTGGCTAACAAACAGACTCTGATCAACCTAATAACAGGGAAATTACAAAACAAAGGTTGTATTGTAGTAACTCACAAGAAGATGCTGATTTAGATATCGCACTTACAGCTGTTCAACAGTCATCATCCCACACTGTTACTGTAATTGGTGAAGATACAGATGTATTAGTTTTACTACTTTACTATTGTCATGATGTCAAACAGTATGATATTTAATCTAGAAGTGACAGAGTAGTAACCAAAAATTATACCACCACCCACAACATATATCTTTATAAGGAAGTTCTAGGAACGGATATATGTAAAGGTTTACTAATCATGCATAGTTTTACATCATCATCATTCTATGGAATTAGTAAAAAAAAATCTTTCACTAAATTTGTACAGGAAAAGGCTTTGCTTGCTATTTCACGAGTGTCTTCAAATAAAGACGTTGATCACAAAACTGTAGTAGAAGAGGCTGGTGAGAGTGCAGCAATTATTTTGTACAATGGAAACAAGTGTAGCGAAATTAACAACCTAAGATCTCAATTATTGACAAAGAAGATTCTAAATGCAAAATCGTTTGTTGAGCCAAAACAAGACGCACCTACTAACGGATCGTTAAGGTATCATAGTTATCGGAGTTTTCTTCAGATACAAAAGTGGATGAACATTGATCATTTTGATGCTGAAAAATGGGGTTGGGAAAAACGAGACAATGAGTATTTTCCAAGAACTACTGATAATATTGCTGCTCCTGAACATCAGATGCAGTTGTAATTCTTAATGTTCAACCCTAAAATGTAGGTGCCGATATACGGGATTAAATTGCAGCAGTTTCTGTGGACCATGCCAGGTAAATGATTGCACCAATGCGGTGGTTAATGAACTTAGCGTATTTGAAAGTGATGGTCCCTAGAGACAATGTAATGTAATTTTTTATTAACTTTTGTAGAATAAACTTTACGACTTATTTTATTGACTTTTGTATGAAACTTCTTGTTTTTTATACTTTCCTATACTTTTCTAATTGATTATTCAAGTTTTTATTCATTTATTAGCGAAATGGATTTTTCCCGGGCATTCCCAGTATGTAATGACAAAAATTCTGAAATTGACACTTATCCAGTGACTTTTCCGATGGGGATTTTTAGTATGTTTATAACAGTAAATGTACAGTAAATGGGTTGCAATAAGGCTAAAAAACAAAAAATATGCAATTTGTTCAAGGTCAAACTACAATTTTATTGGTCTATAGGTCTTCAGCATTAGTACAACGATAATAAGGAATTCGTCTTAAATTTACGAATAATGCGCGCTCTTGCCTTTCTACTTTCTGCAGACGTTATACAAGCCTTTGACAATTTAGTCGATTACATTAGATAAATTATAATCAAAATGCTAACAAGGTTCTCGACCATTTTGAAGGCATTTAGTTTTCAAGTCCATGTTTCATCATGCTACTCTTCTTTTTGGACTGTAATAGAATACTTAGAATAATTTTTTGAGCCACTTAGCAATATAAAATTCTATAATTATATATATATATGCATATGTAACTTCGCTGGTAAAAAATCATCAGCCAAAAGAAAAATCAAAAAATTATCGGACGGTTTCTGAGAAAAGCCCGCCACCAGATTTTCATTTTTGGGCCGTCGCGTCTCGCTTACCGGGCCAGTGATTGATTTTTTTTATCCTGTGTTTTTGAGTAGGATTTTGTATTGCGAGCCCATAAAATATTTAAAAAAATTTAAAAAAATAATAATAATAGTAATTTATTATTCTACTACCCCTTAGGTAAAAATGCCTCTAAGGTCAAATTTACGACCATTTCGCATGAACTGTCATGGTTTTACACGAAACTCTCAAAATAAAAGACGGTTTCACACGAGTTGCGAAGGTTTCACACGAAAGGCTATAACGATGGTTTCACACGAGTTACAACCGTTTCACACGAAAGTAATTTAAGACCATTTCACATAAACTGTCATTGTCTCACACGAAGGCATATAAATTTACGACGCTTTCACAGGAGTTACGGCGGTTTCATACGAAAGACAATAACGACGGTTTCACACGAGCTACGACGGTTTCACGCGAACACTAATTATGGCGTCGAACTAACTTCATATGCTTTTACCATCAGGATTTCAGAAATTCAAATAGAATCAATCTTTCTGCTAAGACTGTATGTTTGACTGGTCATATTATGTCATTTTTTCTAATTGTAATAAATCAAAACAGAGTATATTTTCTTATGATTAAAGTTTTGCTATCATTTTTTTTGTAGATATACATCTTATAGAAAAATAGTTCTTGTACAATAGTTAAAATATACAGAATAGCCAAAGTTAAATATTGTAAATGGAGATTTTAATGCAATAACCATCAATGTCTGAATTATTTTTGCACAACAATTCAAACCTCACACACAAATAACTGCAGCATAAACTGTAATGGAAGAAAGATTTGGTAAAAACCAGTTTTGGATTTTAATGGCATTTAATGTCGTTTTGTAATCTAAACACAAAATTTGCAAAGACATCTTTGCCTTACATTAATTAACAGGCTAAAATGATGGTTCTTGAATTGAATAATATGGATTAAGTTTGCATTCTTGTTTCTGGTAAAAAAAAAAAAAAAACGACTAAATTTTAATTAACTGAGCAGAAACAGAGGTCTTTGAGCAAGATATAATACTAATGTGTAATATATAGAAAAAGGAATTACTGTTAAGTGCTAAATAATTTGTGTAGATAGTTAAATATGTTAACAATACAATATTACTGAATATTGTTTAATATGGCCTTACAAAATGTCTTTAAGTGATAATTAAGAGACTTACACATTAGTTTTTTATTACGCTCTTTCAACCAGAGTCTATTATTTAACGGCTTAGCCACCAAAATTTCTCATTTGACAAAGTTCAAAAACCAATTTTGTTGAAAAATCTGATATTCAGTCATTAATAAAACTCCCAAAAAAAAAAACTTGTTAAAACAAAAGTAAAATATCAAATCATTTAACACCCAGTTTTTTAAACGGCTAATAACTACTATTAGATTATGACTTGACTTTTACATTATACTATAATTATGTAAATCAATTGTACCCTAGCGTCCCCTTGATATTTTAGGCAAATCTATATCTATGTAAGATTTGGATAAAAAGACTTAATATTTTTTAATCAGGGAGCTTTAAATATTTGATTTTGAGTATTCCTTCCTCGGCCTGACATTATTCCATAAGTGTCTTTAAAATTTTTAAGTCCATCGCGCAAATAAGCGTATATTTGTGATGAAAGTCATGAATGTTTTGGTAGATATTCATAATCAAAATTAATTTTGTAGGTTTCACAATGTAAACCAAGCACACAAATTTATATCCAATTGAACATAAGGCAGTTATAATCTTGATAAGTTCCAATAATGGCTCTCATGTACAACCATAGATGGTTTAATTTCTTCCAAATTCGCACAGCCTAAAAAAAATAAGTTTACATTTTCAGAAAAATTGGAAGTATTTTAGAAACAATTCTATGTATTTCAAAATTCATAAAAAGCCAAAGGCGCTTTAGCATTGCACGAAATTTAGGCAAAATCTGAAAAAAATTTCTTGAAAATTTTTAGAAATGTTTTTGGAAAGCATTTGACTAACTTTTGGATCAGTTCTCAGAAATACTTAAAACAACATGAGTAAATAAGAAAAAATATATTTTCTAACAACATACTGTACATAGCAGCTTTGAATCATATTTTTCAAAATAAGTTTATTAAATTCAAATTGATATAACAATGCCGATGCCAAATGTTAAGAATTTTAGATTTTAAAGCGGTGTTGCTTTCTGTGCTTATTATCTAAATAAAAAAAAAAAAAAAAAAGAAGAATTGACAAGCTTTTTAGAAAAACTTGACAAAATCTAACTTCATCATATAAGCTTATGCAAAATATAAAAAGAAGACAAAAATGACAAGATAGAAAAACAGAGAGGCAGGGGAAGCAACAAATAACAAGCTCTAGATGACTAATAGACCTCAGACTCTCTTTAAACAATTACAACTTCACCAGACTTTTTTCTTAAAATAAAACTTCGAAACAAGAGAAGAACAAAGTCTTATTATATTAACGATGAAACAAAATATCTTATTCTACTCAGATAGAAATGCTAGGTAATATCACTGCACGACCCCTACCATAATATAGTTTGTCTAACCTATTATATTGAAACCTATGCTCTTTCCATTTGATTAATATTATTATAACAAAGTAAATATGCTTTTATTTTAATTCACAATTTTTTTACTCATTATTAGATGTCAAAGTATGTAACAAAATGATAAATTTAAAAAAATATGTTTTCGCAAAAATTTCGAAAAAGATACTTTCAGCAAAAAAATGACCACAGAAACCTTTAAATTAAACCCTCTCTCAAACTTCGTGCAAGTTTCAAAAAAAAAAATGCTTGGTTTTCGAGATAATTTTAACAACACCATTTTAAATATATATATATAAAAAAAACATTTTCAATAAAAAAACAATTTTTAATTAAAAAACGACCATATTTGTGCCCATTACCAAAAATAAAGAATTTTTGACAGGTAGCCAGCCAGATAGGTAAAAATATAACTTGCAAATTTTCAGACGAAATGATGAATGGTTTTTGAGAAAATTTCAATGACATTTTCAGTTAAAAAAAAATGCATAACAATAACCGCCTTCATTCCCCCGAAGTTCCTTCATGATTAATTTTGCAGATATCCGTTTGTTTCCAATCATTACATTTTGCAATTCCTTTCCTCCTTTCCCATATAAAACATTCTATGCAAGTCTGATAATACTTCAAAGTCAATGAAATTGATGTGACTGCTCTATTGAGAAAGGCGTACCCTCTATGCTGCCAAGTTCCATCTTTACTAGTGGAGGCATCAACGATTGTTGCCACATTATAATTATCTCCCAACTCAACTTTACGTATCTCATCTGCAGCTTGATTCAAAGTTTCTTGCACTCTCCATGTAAGCTATATGTAAATCACTGTTGATTTTATCAAATGAACATTTATTTATTAGTGGAGAGATATTCATATTTGTACAAAATTACTTTATCACTGTATATCCACAATCGATTTCACGAAACACCAACACACTGATCTAACGTTTACCTCGTGTGATTTTCTTCCAACCTTTCCTGCTTCTCCCTTAATCTCTTTTGAGGCAAAAAAATATTCTAGTTACAATCATTAAAATTGATATAGAAATATTGCGCAAGTCATGTTTTCTTAAGAATATCCTACTCAATGTTTATCGATTACTGACAGTCCGGACATTTCCAAACATGATAAGTAAACTCATCATTAAGTCAGTGTTGATTAACACATGACACTCACAGGGTTTACTGTTGCCTATCTCCTCTTCATCTGATGCTGATAGTGAATCCATAAAGGATAAGTTAATTTTTTCAATGGAGCAGAAGTAGAAGAGATATTCAAATCAATATCTGCTGTATTTGTCGTCGTCACTTCTGGTAAAACTGTGAAGGCTACATTATCCTTGGTTTTGTTTTTTTCTTCTTGTTTTCTATCATAAATATGTTTCTTTTTAGCTCTTGTCTTATTATATCTGCCTTTAGCACATATATTTAAATTTTTAAGACTAATAATAATCAATTGGAAGAGGTATGATACTGTAAGCAGCATTTTGTCAACACTTCCAATGAGCTCTTCTTTGAGAACAAAGAATGCGTTCAGCTTATGGAATATAGACTATTAGCTATATTCCATAAGCTGAATAGCTACGGAACAGCTTTAGGGTGCCAATGCCGAGAAAACTGGAGAAAAATAGTAAAGATAATCTCAGAAAACCGTTGCTCAGGACGTTGCTAGGGCTTTGTATTGGCAAGGTAGTAATAAGTAATACCCTCTTATTTTAATGGCTATTTATTGGAAAATCGTGTACAAATTCAAAATTTTAATAATAACAATGGCTGTGAAATTGATCAAAGAGTCCAAAAAATGCAAAATTTGCAAAATTTGGAATTTTCAAGTTCAATTAACAGGAAACCACCTTAACCAAACCTTCATTGTGTTTTAAAACAAACTAAACCCTTACCCGCAAGAATCATGGCTCTCTCAAGCTCATCTTTTAATATTTGCAATACTAACTTTACGCCATCTTCACCCTAAAATATTATTTTGATATTTTAATGATTTTATTTCTACACAAATAACTAATTAAAACAGTGCATTAGCATGAAGCACCATTTCATAAGTTTGAAGTTATCAAATATCTTATCAATATCACCACACAGCTTGATTATTTTACCGAGTTCTAACTAAAATATTGCCGTGATACATAAACTAAAAAAATAAATTTCTCATCATGCTCATTTTATTACCTATTGAAATAAGCAATGAACATCAACAAGTTTGCTTTTAATTGCATCTCCTATACTATAATGTTAAGGTTCTTAAAGCAGATTGTCCACGCAAATATTATTTTTATTTTACTCAAGATAGCAGTACAAATACATTTGTTACTGTCAGAGTGCACAATTTCAAAACCATAGAGATGGGAATCAAATTTCTGATAAATTAGCGTTTATCTCAAAAAACAGGTTGCTTCAACATTTAATTACACAGGATATGAATCAACCTGAAAAAAATACATTAATGTCAAATATAATAGCATGTATTAAATTATGCCAAAAAACCCAAAATCACCAAACATATTATTTATTTATTTATTTATTTATCTACTAGACGAAGATATAGTCTCTTTCTATTATTAAACTGTTAGAAAAAAATTTTGGGCCAAAAATAATTTACAAAGCCATTTATTTTAAGGAAATTTAAATCTTTGCTAAAGTAAGAAAAAGAGAGAATCAGTTTCTATTGACCTAAAATACTTATTTTAGCATTCACACTCCTGCTAAGAAAAGGCACAGCTTATGAATAATTTATAACTGAACAAAAATATCTCATTTAATATTTAGATTCACTTTTCCCTCACAAGTAAATTTATATGAAATAACTTACATTATATGCTAATCCCCATAAAGCAGGTCTTCCAATAAAAACAGCTTTTGCACCAAGTGCCAGAGCTTTAAATATATCTGTTCCTTTTCTTATTCCGCCATCAAAGTAGATATCAATTTTACCATTAACAGCACGTACCACTTCTGGCAATGCTTCGATCTTAAACAAAAATAAATATGCAATAGAAACGCGGATTTTGAAGTTTAATAAATCAGAAAAATACACTTCAATTTTGAAATCCAAGGAGATTTTGGAAATATTTGTATAGGTTTTGCACAAGCTAGTAGTTAGAGAGCAAAATTTTGTCCTTTTATGGCCAAAATTTGAAAAACATTTGTTTATTAAGTTCTACTGAAAAAAAAAAATCCAACGCTGTAAAGAAAGACTTAAATTTGGCACGTGCCAAGTTTCCAAGAACAGCCTCGTTAATAAGGGCTAACTGTTAGAGAAAAAACATTTTCGGTACATCTTGATATGGTTTAAATAACGTTTCTACCAACATACAGCTTATAAAAAGTATTCATCAAAAAAGAAATTGAAAATACCGCTGTTAATCATGACTTTAAGTTTTGATCTATTCAGACCTTTCTCTCATAGTACTTTCTTTAGATTTTGCTTGTATTCAAACCATTCTCTCATAGTTCTTTCTTCGCCTTCTCAAACTTTCTGCAAACTTTCAAACTTTTCAACTAACTTTTCCAAAGACTCTTGTATGAGAAACAAATCATCTGCATACAATAATTTTCAGACATCCTGCTCTAAACTCCGCCAACAAGGCCTCCATAACCAAAATAAACAACAAAAGTCCATGCACTGAACCCTGTTGATTCACACTTAATTCTTAACTGACTTTCCTAACTTTAACTATAACATGACTTCCAGCATTGGACGACAAACACTGCACCAGCAACACTAAAAGTCGCCTATGTTATCTAAATTTCTAAAAAATTTAAGAGTAAGTTTTGAAACATTGTTAAAAGCCTAATTTGAAAAAATATTTATACCGGCCGAATGGTGAAAAAAAAAAAAAAAAATTATTGTAATGTAAATGGAGACATTCAATCAAAAGTCAAGAAGCCATTCCACTATTCATCATTTGGGTACATACTAATGAATACCTTGAAAAATTGAAGAATTTTGTTTTTAAACCATCACTTTTTAAATCAGTATACTTGAATATACAGTACCCTTAGTTCCTAGTTTAGCAAATTTTTTTTCATGAGTTACCATTAAAACAAATGATTAGAAGAATATACAGAACAATATCCAATATATTATAAAAGATACGTATATGACATTTTTGCATGCTTGAAAAACAAACATAATTTTGATTTATCTTTAGAGACATCCCAATATTAATTTCACAAGTGAATTTGAAGAAAAGTAAATTACAATTTCTTGATGTTCTAATTGATAAAAACTCTAACCAATATTTTCAAGAAAAAACAACTTCTTTTGAATTTATTTTTTGAATTATTTAAGTTTTGCGAGCTTTAAATATAAAATACCGTATCATATTGAAGATTCAAAATTAATAACACTTGGCATGGAATTCATTCTGACTTTTGGTCCATCAAAAATATTCTTCTAAAAATCCTCCATTTCTTATCGATAAAACAATTAAAATTTTTATTTGATCTCTAAATTTGAACAACCAAACGATATCATAACAGCTAAGAAAAAAAAATGAAGAAAACGTTAAATATTTTAAATTGCCATACGTAGGAAAACACTCTGATTTTACACAACGAAAAATTTCAAATTTATCACAAAAACATTGCGAAAACACTGATAAAAGAATTGTGTTCAGTTTGTTTAAAATTAAACAATTATTTTAAAATAGACTCTCTACCTCATGCTCTTAAATCCAATCTTTTATATATGTTTACGAACTGAAATGTTTGTTATAATGGAGACATCACAAGACATCTCTCAACCAGGATTAGTGAGCATTGAAGGATTGATGAGAATTCTCACATATAAAAACACTTGCAAAAAATAGTTATTTGGACAGTTGCACCAATGAATGTTTCTCTATTTTAGACTCTTCAAACAAAGAGTATGCCCTTAAAATAAAGGAGCGTTTACATATAATGTGTAATTTATCAATTTTCTTATGATTAAAATTTAACCATTATTTCATTATATTTATTATTAATATTTAATATTTATTTATTTATAATTATATTATTTGTAAATATAAATACAAAACCCATAATCTTATCTAACATTGATTGAAAATGTGGATTGATCGATGAAACATGCCTCGAATTAAATTTACAAAATTGTAATATATTTTTAAAAGCACTTGAAAATAAAATTTGACTTTCAACAAATTTTTGAATGTCATTTATGTTCTATTATTACCTGTTTCTAAGACCTCTTATTTATGAGCTACCTTTAAAATAATTAACTTTTTATTTTTACATTATACATACTAATAAGCCAACCTAAAATACCATTTTTAAAACTGTATTGCTAAAGATAAAGAACAATAGGTTTTAATCTGAGACATTCTCCAAGTTTTAGTTTAACAAGAATAACAAATTAATATTTCATTTATCGTTCAAATTCTCCTGATTATATTTCAACCCTGTTAGGGCTATACTCTAAATTTTTTAAATAAATTATAATAAGAAGATCCTGCAGAATTTGAAGACTATTGTTAAACATTGTTACAATCTCTTTTTACAAAGTTTTTAAAAGCTAACATTACAATACTTCTCTTGACCAATGTTACACTTTGACCAGATTGAAATAATTTCACTCCTTATTTGAAATAATTTCACTCCATTATGTTAATAAGGCCATTATAATACTTAAATAACACTTTTTGTTATGTTAGCCAGTTTAAATATTCTAACGTTTTATATTTGTAATATTAGTATATACTTCAAATTGCGTTACTTTAAAAGTACCTAATGTGAACATTTCAAAATCCTCTTTTTCGGTCCAAAATATGACCATATTTGGGCCAAAAACCAAAAAAAAAGGTTTTAACCGGTGGTCATATAGATCTAAAGAAGCCAGTTATGATTCTAAGAATTAATACCAAATTTTTAAAAAATTTGTGTGGTTTTAGAGAAAAATTTCAAGCAATACCTTTTTCGTCCAAAAAATTACCACATTTTGGTCAAAAGAAGCCATATATGATCCTCTAACTTCATGTAACACTTCAAAAACCTTAACTAGCGAATTAAGAAAAAATTTTAAAAGCGTTTTTTTTTTTTAATATTTAGGCCCAAAAACTAAAAGTTTTCAACAAGTGCCTATACAGATCAAAATAAAACTCTTTATGGTACTCTAAATTTACGCTAAATTTCAAAACAAATGCAATGAGTGGTTTTAGGGAAAAATTTAAAAGCATAACTTTTGATCCAAAAAATGACCATATTTGGGCCGAGTAAAAAAACAAAAGCTTTCGACAGGTAGCCATACAGACCAAAAGAATCTCTCTGTAGTCCACTAACTTCATATAATATTTCAGAAAAATTTAATGAATGATTTTTGAGAAAGTTTGTAAATGTTGATTTCAGGCCAAAAATGGCCGTATTTGGGCATATTTGGACCCAGTACCAAAAAAACAGTTTTTTTTTTCAAAATCCAAAAGTTCAAAATAATCTTCTTTTATTCCATAATTGCAAAACTAAAGTCTATAAACATCATTATTATTAACAATAAAAAATGATTTTGAATGTTTAAAATTTTATCGCATGTTTTAATCACAGAACTCAATCAGCAGCGCAATAAACTTGACCGGGTGTAATACAAAATAGAAGAAAATAAAATAACTATTACTTTAGCACAGAGTTAATTGCAGAGAGATAAATTAATTTCAGTAAAAAGGAAAAAGGAGAATGGTGTGATCTACACCTACACAAATTACAGCATAGTTTTTACACTAATCAGAATTTTTTTTTAACGAAAATTCACGAGGATCAATTTCAAAAATTCTGCTTGGCTGTTTAGAAAAAAAGTGCTTAACAAACAAACCTGAATTTATAGGACCGCTTTCATCTTCGCAGAAGGTCTAATAAAAATTTATAAAACATTTTCTATGTTCCAATAAACATAATATTTAATGTGTAAAATTTTTTTTTTTTTTGTAAACAATCATTAGCATCAGCTCTAACTCAATGACTGCTTACTTGAAAGCCAGGAAGTTTTCTTTATTTTTCTAAAAATAATAGCCCACCAAAACATAGCTTTCACAGGTTTTTAAAAAGTTTCCTCGTAAATAATCAAGAAAATATAAAACCTAAAACATCTTGAAAGTGCAGAAGCAATATATCTTTTTAAAAATAAATTACAATCAATTGTATATTCCATGTACTTGCATCTGCAATTTAATCTCTTTAGAAAATTTCTTAAAAAACATCTTTTAAATGTTCAATTATATTGTCTAGAGTCATGTTTTAAACAAAGAAAAAAAGCCAAAATACAAAAATTCAAAAAACCCATGGTATTGTTTTTTACTTTTACCCAGCAAATTTAGTTTGAGTATATATTAAACCCTTTTCTAGCGATTTAGCTTATTTTAACATTTAAAACTTTGAAAGCACTATTCTTCAAGACCAACCTCTTTTGTGTTTCAATTTGAACAGTGCTTTGTTTAAGTACAATTGAAAGCACTAGGATAAAAATTAAACTAAACAGCAAATAGTTGCAAAACCTACATCAATTGGTCACCTAGCCGTTAAACACCCTTACAATTGCACAAATTTATTAAAAACAAATGGAAAAATCAAGATTTATTATTAAATTTTAGAAACCCTCCATAACCAAGTGAGATTTAAAGAAAATCATCAATGCTATACCTTTTTAATACATTGCAACTATAGCTTTAGCCAAGGATTTATACACATTTATTGCTATGGTGGGAATTTTCTTGAAAAACAAAAGAAATGATGGC
Organism: Euphysa ruthae; assembly: GCA_035046665.1. NCBI lineage: Eukaryota > Metazoa > Cnidaria > Hydrozoa > Anthoathecata > Corymorphidae > Euphysa > Euphysa ruthae. The sequence goes on along the minus strand of JAUZNK010042629.1, from coordinate 11,283 downwards.
GAACTGTATCTACCTCTCTTTTCCTTTTCTCTCTTGAAATGCAAATTATTTATACAAATTGAGAATATCTTCATCAAAATCTAATAGAAACAAATTTACAAAGAGCTTTGGATTTTAGGAAGTGGCAAGATCCCACATATATACACTATGAGATAAAAAAAATATCTTACAGTTGATGGAACACCATCTAATTGCCTCCCTCCATGATTGGATACTATAATACCCTGAATGTCATGCTTTAAAGCCTCTGTTGCATCTTCCTTGGTTAATATACCCTTCAAGAAAATGGGGAGTTTTGTTATTGAACGAATCCATCTGATTGTATCCCAGTTAAGAATAGGATCCATTTCCTTACTTATATAAGCCATTAAACCAGATCCAGTGCTGTTTGAGAGCTGAGCTCCTTTATAACCTTCTACATTTGCTAAATGCAAGTGTGGAGGCAAGCTGAATTTGTGCCGCACATCTGCTACACGTTGTCCTAACTTTGGGGTATCAACTGTTAATGCAATAGCTTTATATCCAGCTGCTTCTGCTCTTTTGATCATCCAAGTAGATAACTTTTTATCTTTATAAACATATAATTGCATAAGCTTTAATACATTAGGTCCTACTGATGCTACATCTTCGTATGAAGTTGTTGCTAAACTACTCAATCCCATACATGTTTTGAACGAATCTGCAGCTAAGAATTAATCAAAGCATGAAATAGTAATTCTTATTCTGTTACATTAAAAAACTATTTATGGCCAAGATATAATTGATATAGAGATTTGTGTATACAGGTGTGTACAAACAATACTTATGCTCTCTTATAACATTCTATTTCAAATGCATAGCTGGGTGTTAATTTATCTTGGGCCTATTTGACAGGTGTTGTAGTTTGACACTTTATAACAAATGCCATCAGGAGTGAGCTTCATTAACACACTGCAAAAGATTTATTGCAAAGTATTTAGCAAAAAAAGTTTGGAGAAAAGATTTCACAATAATTTCAATTGAATATTAGTATCTGAGTGCAGACTTTCTTAGCCTTTAATGTTATTGTCTCAGTTCAATTCTGCTGGTCAAGGAGGCTAAAAAAACATTACGCACTCATTTTCTCAAAGTTATACTGTGTTTATTTCTTATTCAAATATAATCTCTGAAATTATCAAACACGTAATATAAATTAATTTTTTTGTCAGTGATTGTAGCTCAGTAGATAGGGTACTAGTTCTCAAAGCAGAGGTCAGAGGATCAATTCCTCCCATGAGACAATCAAACGACAATCAATTTACTTGATATATTAACTTTATATAACACTGTAAAAATCGGATATTAAATATTAAATGCGTGTAAGTCAATGTACACACAAACTGATTTATCAGAATGAATTGAATGCCATAACTTTCAGGAAGGCCAAGCAAATTTTTGAATATCTGGGAAATGGTGGCACCAAGGAAATAATTTTATTAATTTTTTGATACTACTTTTAACAGTAAAAAGACTATTTTTATAAAATTTAGTTCTGAATACTCCAAGTTACTATGTTCTTATAACACTTCATATACTTCAAAAATTTTTTAGCCGCAATAATCTCATAACATACTAAATCTCATAGAATAACAAAAAAGTTTCAAGTTTTATCAATACAATTTGTTTTTCAAACAAATTATATTGATAAAATACAACCACTGGTAAGTTGCAGATTTGGACCATTAAAAAGGTAATGAAAAAATGTGTTAAATGAAAGAGTTAACCTTTTGGGATCAAAATAGCATATTTCAAAACCAGTCTTTGCTGATTTATTAGCCAAAGTATAGCAGAAAGGGCTTTCACCTGCATAAATAGCAACATTTTGTGCTACAAGCCACTGGATAAAATTAAATACCCGATTGATAAGAAATTAATGAAAAGATACAACTACTAGATCCAACTTGGAAAGCCAGATGAAATGTATGAAGATTTTGCTACATCTATCAGTACACCAAGAAAAATGAAAAAATTCAGTATGTTCTTATGATCAAATTTCCCCGGTATCTTCCCATAAACACCTGTTCTCAAAAAGATACCAAATCATTTCTATAAGAAAGAAATTTATCGGTAGGCCAATGCTCTTCAAAGCAGCTAATTTTTCTCATGACAGATGCAAAGTCCCATGTGGGAACTGGAAACATCTTCAAGTCGGCTCATAATCATCTAGAACATGATTTTAGCATCATTTCCAGCCTACAATACTACTGATGGACAATATCATTATTATTATTATTATTATTATTAAATATTTATAAAGGTTATATACACTTTAATAACAATAATAAAACTGCTATCTATGTGTCCTGATAAAAAATATTAGTAAAATTAGTTAAAATCAAATAAGTAAATAAATAATTAAGTTTTTTAAATTTTGGTATGTCTAATTGTGATTGGGAGCTCATTAAAGAGTTTGGCTCCCATGAAATAAACAAACTGGCTACAGTTATAGGAGTTTTTGCAGAATATTAGGTTTAGGGTACGGTTATACTATTAACCTACATCCAGTGACATAGGTTTAGGGTACGAAACGATTGATAGATTAACACCACTGACATAGGTTGAGGGTACGAAATTGCTGATAGGTTAAAACGACTGACATAGCCCTCATTTTTGTAATATTGTTTACTTGCAAATATTTTTTTTATTAATTGAATTTTACACGCCATTTTTTTCCATGATTTCACTCAATGCGCATACACAGCAGAGTTCTGGTAAACGTTGCCGCAAAGCTCCGGTTAAGGACTCCTGCAACTGTAGCTGATGCCTAAACAAAACGAACATCTAGTAAATTCTTAAGGAACGTGGAACAGTTGTTAATTTTTTCAATGTTTCAAAAAACTTACTCTCTGCTTTAGATTTCTTTAAAGCAAAAATCTGTTCATTTTGATCGAAGAAATTTGATACGATCTGTAAGTCTTCCATTATACCATTAAAAAGTAGCAAATGGGAAATACCTTAGTGTGTAAATCTAAAAACGAATAAAAGAGTGGAAAAATTAGACAGAAGAACTATATCTTAATTCAGTTTACTTCCTCAGAGTCTGTCACCAGTCATGATCTCCACTCCCAGGATTCTGTATATGGCTTTACACAAGTCAAGTAGCTATATATTTAAAAAAAGATCGAATTAAGCAAGAAAATTTAATGCGTACACATTCATAGCAATTGCATAATATAAAAATATTGATTAGGTTAGTGCTGGTACGTATGAACTAAAAATTGTCTAACTCATATGCACATACAAAATAAAATTGTGATGATAGGAACTAAAATGATTTCTTTTCCAAAAGATGGTACCACTAGCTAAAGTAATGCCCATATGGTTCAAAGTAAGGATATAGATGGTAGGAACAAGAGAAGTTCCTGGAAATGAGCATTTTTTGCTTCCTTGCCTAAACTCTGATGAAAAAAATTTTTTAAGATCAGAGTATTAGCCAAAACTGAAATTTATACAGCGTTTATTGTCATGATTGAGAATTACAAGGCCAACATGGTTGGCCATGCTGGAAAATTTTTTTTAAATATTCTAGATTTGAAATACTCTAGATTGTCTAAAAAAGCTAAAGTGAGGTTGCAAGTCTTTAATTTCTTACATTAAAAACAACACTATTTTTGCTTCCAGCTTAATAACCATTATATGCTACACACTACTTTCAAACTAAACCATAACATTTCAGATTAACAATTTGCAAACTCCTTCTTTTTTAAAAAATGCCACCGCGTTTATTTTTCAAAAAATATACACACCTTTTTGTATAGATGGGTTTCATCCAAAATAGGTTTCCAGGATCTTGTAAAAACATTCCAACCTTTAAAGTTTGAATGTTTATGGCTATTTTAGGTATTGTAAAATTGTTTAATGATTAGTAAAAGAAATTAAATATTTAGTCAAATAAACAAAGCTTTGTTTTGGAGATCAGTATTTTCATCCAATACAATAAGTACTTAGATAAATATATAAATGATAATGGTGATAATTAAGATGATAATCACAGAACCATTTATATACCATTTTCTGCTACATTTCTGCTTTGACTAAGCTAATGTAACAGACATTAATCACAAGTAAAGTATTGTTTTTAAATTTTAAGATACCATTTATTTCTATATCAATGAATAAGTGAAACTAGAATTTAAATTCTCATCCTGTAGTTTAATAGCAGATGAAAAGATCATAGTTAGTTACTCTGCGAATTTTAGAATAATACATTTATCATATTCACTAAATTTGTTAAGATATTGTTTGGCGTTTCAGTAAATATGTACAGACTAAGTTTTATTCATATCTCATTTTTTAGAAAATTGTATTTGTAAAGTATTTGCTGCAATAACTTAACAAACCTATTTCCTAACCAAATATTTGCAATAAAGGATAGCTCCAACAGAACAATGCTTTTTCTCTCATGTGATTCAATTCAGCTAGTGACAATCAGGGGCCATCTAGTTTCATTCTAACAGCGACAAACGCTTTTTGGCGCCAGTGATTTGGGCACCCAAATATAATCATTTATTTGGATTTAGTATCATTACGTTTTATATTTATATTTTATATTTTTATATTTCACTTTTATTTTATTGTTATTATCTTTTAAAAACATAATATAATTCAGATTCATATACAGTTGTTTTCATGTCTTACTTTTTTTGAAAAATTATCATTCTATTCTTAAAAAAAGTTACATCGCCTTTCTTTATAAAAATACGCTCTTATACGTTTGTTTATGTTTCACAAAAATCTACAATACTCTGTTAGGAACTGTTGGAGAAGAGTATGTAAATCCTGACTTGATCACAAATCTGTGCGGTTGTTATAGTTTTCAACTGCCAATTAATCAGGTGCTTTAAACATTTTTTTATTCAAAACTAAACTTTTTTTCAATATGCAACTGAATTAACTTTGATTTCATGTTATAGTATTTTTTGTACATTTCATTTTGTACAAAGTATTGCATAGATTCAGATAGTTTCACTATTTTTTCCTGAGCAGAACAAAATGGGGGACGTTGAAATAGTGAACCCCAAACACCAGTACTGAGCTGCAATTCAAATGCTGCATTTATTAGCCTTAAATTTTACTTTTATGTTACATCCAAATTATTTTTTTCAAATATTTCACACATTTCTTCAAAACAATATTGTAATCAATCAAGATTTTATACAAAACAATATTTTAATCAACCATTACTTTCTTCAAAACAATATTTCAGCGGACAAAATTTTTTTTCAAATTATTTTAAAACAACCAATTGAAACAACAAGTGAAATTTCATCATAGTTTCTCAGAAAATGATTAAAAACAAAGTTGGGAAACAATATGTTTGTAAATTTCATAAAAACATTGTATGAAGAATAAAATAAATTATAAGTAGAATAAGTACACATATTTTTCAGATAATTAAAACATTAGCTGTAAGGTTAACCGTGTACTCACAATATTCAGCAAAAATATCAACCAACTCTTATCATAACTTATCAAAACGAATGTCAAGGTTGCTTAGTAATTGTATTTAATATAGCAATGGACAACGTAAAGCCCAAACTGAAAAAAAAGCTATATAATTTTTTAAATGCTTGTTTTTTTCCATAACTTTGATATTTATGTATATTTTAGCTTGTTTTAAACCCATTACACAATAATCATTCCCAGGTGATCACTTCCACTCTCACCATCACTTGAAAGTAATTGTTATATTTAATTTTAATTCCATCTTGAATTATTCAAATCTTCACTTTTCTGTTTTTTCTTGGTAATAATTATTTGCATTGGATCTATCTGTATTTATCTTTCAATGTTGGATTCAAATTAACATCATTATTCTTGATCTAACATCCATTTTCCATGACATAAGAATTCTGTTTACTCAACAAAAAATTGAATTTCATTTACACAAGAATATTGTGCAATTTGCATTAAATCTAAAAGAATCAAAACAATCTCGAGAAAATCAAAATACGTAAATTTTTGAATAAATCTTATCCTTGCAGGGGTCTGGAGTTAAAGCAAAATAATTCAGGAAGTGGCCATAATGATAGTCTCAATGGTTCTGAAACTTCATGCCATATTTGCAAAAATTTCGTCCAGTTTCTGACAATTTGCATGAAAATTTATTTTCGTGGTTTTTCACTTAATTTTTGCTTGATTATTCTGCCCACCAGATTTCCAATATTCCAATAAACAAACAATAATTTTACCACTGTATGTTTCCATGTCTTTGCGAGAGCTGGCATCAACTATTTCATGTCAACAATTGATCACTCGGAAATGGCATAATTTTACAATCGAGTCAGCAAACAAAAGTTTTCTGATGAATCTGATGATGAGATATAATTTGTTATGAGATATAATTCAGATTAAATTTTCATATAGATCAAGTTGTTCATATGCATAGTTATTCTCAAGAATTGCACTTTTTGTCAAATGTTTCACCCTATTTTATTTATTGGCAAAAAATCCCATTTAGCTTCACTTTATATTGTTCAAAAAACTTTTAACGAAAATTTAATGCTGATTCAATATATTTTGACATAAAAATGACTTATAAATGGAGCTAAACCCTATGTCTATGTGTACGACCTTTTTGTAAATTGCTAAAAATAACTAACAGTTGATTTCATTTATGATCTAACATTTAAAAATAAAACTTCAGTGAAAAATTGGCAAGTTACAAAGAAACAGACATTTGCAAATTTATGAATCTTATCGACTTTGCCAAACCTCCAAAAAAGTAAATTCTAGCATATTTGGTATTAACTTAAATGAAAATTTTACTTTTTTAAAAAAGTAAAAATGACTCGCTTTCCTTTACCTCTTCATACAAAATCTAATAAAAAACTAACAAATGGGAAATATATTGGCACAAAAACCTACTTTCAAAATTTAAAGTCTCATAAGAGTAAACTAAAAATAACAATAATAATAATATCAATAATAATAATATTATACATATTTATTTTCATTCCACGAGCCTAAACAAATGATAAAAGTAATAAAAACATTGCTTTAAAAATTTATAAACAAATCATTATTCTGGTTGTAATCATTACCTTTGGTAACAGCAATCTCCCCTTCTGGGTGAGCAAGCTTCTGCATAGCAGACGGTGCTATACATATTGGCATTGAAATATCCTCTCCACATATTTTAGTTTTTATATCAACAGCAGAAATACCACGCAGCATCCTAGGTCTAATACGTAACCTAAAAGTACGATACATATCAGACTATTCTCAAAATTTTTATTTCCCGAGAAAAAAAAACCTTTTCAGGGGTCGAAATAACGGTCGGTTGTTGGTTAAATCCGACCAGAAAATTATTTAACCGACCTGAATTTGGGTAAAAAAAAAATGAAAAAACCGATTAAATTTGTTGTTTTTTCTTCTTGACAAAACTCCTATTAAACCATTTTTTTCATTTTTGATAGAAACAATGCAGATATCTACCACTTCTCCGTAGATATTTTACGTTAAATTGTGTTGTCAAATTGTCATAAAAATCTCACTATTATCAAAACAAAAACAAAACATTTGAATGAAGATCAAACTCAGAGGAACTCATGGTAATAAGACTTTTATTTATTTCAGGGGGTCACTGTCTTTTTTTAAATTATTTGTTTAGGGTCAAAAAATAAATTACTGAGAAAACATGTTGCTGTATTGACTTTCATTTGAATTTATGTAGAAAAGCTTGAAAATTTGAAATCTATTTATATATCAACATAAGATAAGTTTAAGTTCTTCTCGCACTTGTTATTACTACTCTCTTATGTCTTTCACGAAGTATTGAAAATGTTGTAAGTTAATATAGATATAAATCAATCAGGATTGATAAGATTTAAAATCACTGAGGAATATTAAAAATAGATTTAAAAATATATGTCTGCTTTCAATTATTTGATTTTAATTCCCATTATAACATATATTCTCCGTCAAGAAATAATTTTATTGATCTGTTTGACAATGCATCTATTGTGATTGTAATGGCATTCTTTTTAGCGTAAATAAATTTGGTTATCTATGAGTTGTTTGGAACTGTGTACTTTTTAAATTTTTGTTATCGTTCCTAAATAGATAGGAAAAATAAAGAGACACTATTTTCATGCATAAGCTAAGCATCCTACCCAACCATTTTGCAATCTCTTAGACATAAACATACTTGTTATACAAATGTGGGAAAGCAATACTAAAAAAAAATTTTTTTGGGGCTTCACTTGAACCCCAAAAGGGTTCAAGGTGAAGGGTAGGTGGGGGTCTGGGGAAGCTTACAGCACCCCAGACCCCCAAGTGTAATTAAATTGTTCTCCTCGCTTCGCTAGTCGAAAATAACTGGCCAGTAAAATTAACCCTTATTTCGAGCTCTACTTGTTTTCTGGAAAATGTTGTAATACAAACTAAAAATTCAAAAATTCCAGCTAAAAGCTTTATAAATGTAAATGCTGTTGTAAACACTTTTTTAAACTATAGCAAGCCATTTAGCAGAAAACATAGGTAATGGGGCTTTGCATCTTGCCTATCCTATCGGGACAACAATATTGTCAAGGAATGTTTTAGGAACAATGGAATGTTCGAATCAAGAAAATGGCATTAAAAGTTCTTAAATGCCTGCAAATATGAAAAATTTTGTTAAATTAAGAATTATGAAACTAAAGCGAGGGCTCGGCTGAAAAATTAGCATCCTCTAATCCTGTTATAGATGCTGCATTGGAAATTTTAACCGATTTCAAACCTTGGCATTAAAGAATATATTTTATTATAGAAGTATTTTAAACTAGACAATAATAGAGTTATAAATATATGACAATTACTGCAACCAATATTAAACAAACAAATTAACTCCCAATATATTCTCATCATATCATAAGGATTTCTATACGAGGGTCTCAATAAAGCTTGACATAGCTCAAGTTTTCTGTATATAAAATTTTTTTTTATTATATATATGTGCTCTGGTAACTTTGTTTTCAAATTCATCCTAACTATGCTATAGAATTTTTAAAATTTTGAAAGAAGACATTATAGAATCCAGTTTCTCACCATGGAGTGCATAAATAGTAGTAAATGATAGAATAAGAAGCGAATGATAGTTAACTATTCGCAAACTTTGAAATATAATCTGTATCTTAACAATGATAAGTGTAAGTGTAATTTAAAACACTTGGCTACCACACATCAATCCATGAAATTCTCTCTGATCCAGATTATCTTCAACTGCTACGAGACATTCCATCACCAAAAACATTATTTACAGAAAAATACTGTGGGTTTGTTTGCTTATTACTCTAAGTGGATTCACAAATTTTCACAATAGATTAAACTAATTTCTACAAACACTAACTTTCACCGACCTAAGACAACAGCTTTAGACACATTTCATGGTTTAAAACTAAATATAGAAAGTTTAGTTGGTAATGAAAAACTATCATTTGTAGTAAAGATGGATGCTTCAAAATTTACAACAGCAGCTACTTTAAGCCATGAAGGACGACCCAATGCAATCTTCTCAGATGTACTTCAAAAAAGTGAAAATAGCCATGCATCTGTTGAAGCACACACTATTATTATACCTTGATTAAAAATCAAGTCAGTTAGCTTCATATTTCACTCCAAACATGCTGGGAAAATTAAGAACAATAAAATATAAAGATGGCGATTAAAGTTAGCCTGTTACAACTTTAAATATTAATATCGCTCTGGAGAGGAGAATGAACTGGCTAATAGTTTTACTCGTTTGTTCTTTCTGCTATTAACTGAGATAAATTAGCTAAATCAAACAATGTTTTTTTTCATCATGGTGTAACACAGATTAACCAATGAAAAACCTTACAGCTTATATTGACGACATAAAGAAGTATCACAAATTCTTTTAAGGCACGTGCTGGGTGAAAACCAAGGTTCTTTAAACCTACCAATACAAAGCTATTGAAGGCTACCCAACAGTTTGAGAGCTTCAGCATAGGTTTCATTTATTTCATCAAATAATTACTTTTAAGTACAATTACTGACGAACATTCCAGATTTCCTTTTGCTATCCATTGTACTGATGTGAGTGCAAGCTCTGCTATAAAGTGTTTATATTCTGTGAACTTGTTATTCGGATTGCAGATGTTATTCAGATAGACACAGATAAAGGTAGCTCATTCATGTTGACACAGTTGAAAAATTGGCTTCATTGAAAAAACATAAAGGACAACTCTGTATAACCCTCAAGGCAATAATCAACGTGAGTGACTCAATGGTACAGTCTGGAAAGCAATTAATCTTACCTGCGTTTCACATAATCTAACAGTTAAATGATGGGAAACAACTGTACTCTCTGATGCGCTACACTCTATCAGGTTACTTTTGTGTACAGCTACAAACAACTCACCACAAGGCAGACTTTTCAATTATTCATATTGATCTGCATTTGGAGAATCAATCCCATCATGGTTAAGTAATCCTGGTCCTGTGTTACTGAAAGAAAAATATGTTCGCTATTCAAAAAAAAAACAATCCTCTGGTTGACGAGTTTGAGTCTAATCAGCGTTATGTCTATATAAGACGACATCCTTATGTTGGTGAGTCGACTGTTTCTCTCCGAAACTCTGCATTATGCGGAGAAGAAGCCTCTTAGATACCACCTACCCTATGACCTAAAGAAATAAATACTCAACCTGCACCCATATCCCCTGTCTCACAAAGTAAAGAAGTAATATTATTATCAGTGCAAGGAAAATTCATTTTTGAGGTAAATTCTTATGAACTTGTCCTTTTACTTGTTTTTACATTTATTATTTAATGACCATTATTGTACTTTAGTATATGAAGTACATGAAGTACATGAAGGTCTACAATACTTTTATCCAATATTCTTGTTCTCTAATGGATTCAGCTAGAATTTACAGAAAATGTTTTAATCACTTTTTTAGAGTTCTAAGAAATAAATTCCTGAATAAAAAATTTGTATTTCCTTTATAACCAAAAATTTTACATCAATCAAATATTGCATTTAATCTGAAACCCTCTACTTATCAAGAAATCACAAAGATTATTCATAAGATGGAATTTTTGTCTTATGACTGGAACTCTTAAAATGATTTGACTAAAAGTATCTTATTCATGGGAAAAAAATTGTATATGGAACAGTCTTTCTTATATTTCTTATATCTCTCAATAAAGTGATGTATAACGGAACCACAATGGAAATATTGCTGTGAAAGACAATTTTTGTGCCTGTCCTTGCCACTATTTGTTTTTATCTTAATGTTTATCCTTGTTGTTATTTTTGTTGTC
>JAUZNK010042618.1:0-16953 GCA_035046665.1 Euphysa ruthae | reverse complement strand
CATACATACATACATGCATGCACGCACGCACGCACGCACGCACGCACGCACGCACGCACGCACACATACATACATACATACATACATACATACATACATACATACATACATACATACATATATACTTACGTAAAAATATGTTTGAGAAATTATCCAGGGGCAGTTATCCTGGGGGAAATTACCCGGGTGGCAATTATCCTGGTGGGAATTGTCTGTGGTCAATTTTCCGCGGCAATTATCCTAGGGAGAATTGTCAAAGGGGAAATTTCCAGGGGTAAATTCCCGAGGCAACTATCCGTGGGGCAATTATTCTAATTTAGCCTCTATGAGAGAGACTAGTTTTTGTAATAGTAATTCAAGACCATTATAAATTTTTTTTTAAATCTTTTTCAAGTTTATGTTTCCAGTATCATCTTAAAAATTTTATAATCTCTTCTTAATGTTGTAGAGGACTTGTTGTTGTTATTATTGATTTGTAAATTTCGTGAGTTAGAGCAAAGTGTGTGATGGTAAGTCTTAGAAGTAAAATCAAACAAGACAATATACAGATCAAACAAGACAAAAGCATGCAAGAGTTTTGGCTATCAAACTTGATAAATGTTTTGCAGTGTTTTTAGCTAATGTATGATTAAAATGGTCTTGTTTATTAAAATGTAAAACTATCCAAATAAAAAGTCGATTGATGAAAAGAAGGATGGCACGTTCTAACAAAGAATTTGTATTAAAAAGAAAGTAATGTATTTGAGAATTACCAGATAACTGGTTCGCACAAGAACAACAACACTTAAAGTAACATCACCGCTTCATTAACTCTTTCCTCTTCAAAAATATAACTGACAAGATTATTATCCCCAGTGTAACAAAGCTGCTGCATCAGATAATTCATGACGCTACATTTTCATTAACCGTACCGTGAAATCATTTCAGAAATAAGGCGTTTTGTTTAAAAGTTCACCGGGAAGGCAGGCCGTTAACTAATCTGAGGAAGTTTATGTTGATTTTGCTACGATAAATTCATTCAATTAACTGCATTATACTAATATTCATTTCTATCAATGTAAAAACTTATTTTACCAAACATGCTTTATGCGGTTAAATTTAGGTCAAATACACTAAAATGCAAAACTCAGCATCCATTTCAATTTTTAAACTATCAGTAATGACTTTTTCGCATCCAAAACCAGAGCCTGTTATGGCTAAAGAAGTATCAAGCCACCAATCACACTGCATGTTGATATAATAGACTTAACAGGCATACAAATACCAAGTCTAATACGTATTAAATTAATTCATCTATAGTGTTCAAAAACGATCTTTTTGATACCACACTTGGTATTTCCTATATAGAATTTAAATTTAAAACAATCTACTATTATCTTTTCATGGCCAATTGTGAATTCTACTGATGAAGATCTTTTTAAACTCTTTTAATAAGATGAACCCTTATTCAGTGTAGGTACTGATGCCTTAATTTTACAATATAGTATTTCTTACCTTAACACATCAGAAAGGCTGAATATTTTTGTACTATTGTTGAGTATGCATCCCTGATAGACACATTATTGTTACTTTTAACATTGATTTTTGAAAAGGAATTTTGAAACTGATTTGATAGCTTGATTGGAACAAAGAGAAGCAATTAAAACTTTTCATAGATCAAAAATTTTTTATGCTAAAATAGCTAGCTCAGCACCGGCCGGTGATCCCAGAATTACTAGTATTTACAAAAAACTATCTTACATATATACTCAGATTAGGAGATTTTTTTATAAAATAAAAAATCTGGTGCGAGATTTCTCAACGCAGGTAGTTTCAAAGGCTAGTTTCAACTAGTTCATAAGTTAATTTTTTTTATATAACTTACCAATACAACTCTGTAATTTTATCTCTTTTGTATCAACAGCATAAATATGCTAGAATCTTTTAAAAGTTTATAATAATCTAAGCATTTGAGTTTGTGTAATAAAAGTACTATCCTGTTTTTGTTTAGCTATTGAGACGTCAATCTAGAAAATAGAAATAAAAGATAAAAGACGGATAATTTATCATGTGATTTAGCATGCAGTTTCTCAAATTCACTTGTATGATGGAATTCTCTTAAAAAAGAAAGAGCTTGCAGTAGCTTATATAATATTTTGTAATTTTCCTGTAGTGTAAAAAGCCCTAATCTGTGGCATTTTCGGTTCTGGTTTTTAATCTGGACTAGACTAAGTGCTCTAGTTTCCTATATAAATTCTGCAAACCGTTTTCGTGTGCCTACAAAGCAGAGGATTCTGCAAGTAATAGGTTGTTTTCAAAGAGATTTTTTTTCACAAATTTAAAACTTTTGAAGGAAGAAATTTTCGAAATTTTGTTAGGTTCAGGTCCCTACAATTAGTTAATCAATCAATCAATTATATTTCAAGCCGGTAAACAACATTTATTTAGGATTTTCTATTTTCATAACTTAAGTGTCCAAAATTGTTCAAATTGTCTGTTACTTAACTTTCACGTTGTAAGCAACGAATCAGCAGACCATTCAGACACTGCAAGTGAACTTACAACGTTTGTCTATTCGCGTAAAATTAAATCGGCTCTCCTAGTTTTAAATAGATTTCAGGCTACAAAATGCAGAAACATTGCACCAAATTTGGTGTTCCAATTACTCAGAATCATCAGGAAACTCTAGGAAATATCATGTATCCTGAAGATAATCAAGTTAAGGAAATATGTTAAACATGAAGATTCCTTTCGCCTAACCAAAACTGAATATTACACTAAAAGTAAATTAGTTCATTTTATGGTTGATAATCGGTGGTTTTGGATTGAAAATTCTAAAAAGTGGCTGGTAGTGGGTTATCGTATGTTTAAAATAGCTAGTAGCTCTTTTAAAGATAAATAGTGCTTTGATACGCTTAGAAAATTCAAATAGTTATTTTCATTTTTGGGCCGATGTAGATTTATTTGTCTAACATTAGGTAAATGGTCATTACTCATAGACATATAAAGATTTGATATCTACTTGAAAAACATAAGTGAGTATGTGCAAAACATAAGTGAGTGTATACGAAAATCTCTTCGTAGATAACACTTATAATACAAATATTTTCTTTCCAACGGAACCATGCAGGTTCGAATCAACATTCTGCCTTGTAGCGCTAAAAATTATCGTCTAGAACACGGATCCATAAATTTCATATCATTTCCAAGTTTAATGGTATTAGTTAGAGTAAACAGATAAATAGATTCCAATTGCAATCCTTTTAATCAAGGGCGTAATTCCTTTTACCATTCTCAAAATTTTCACCTCCGCCCTTTTCATCACTTCTATTTCTTTTCTTCTCCACACCCACCTTCTGCGTCCATCGTAACGTCTGAATATTTAAATTTTTTAAGAAAGTCAGAACTATTTCTAGCTTTGTATTTCACCGTGTTATAGTTATCCTTGATTCTTTCTCTAACCATAACTTCAGTGTCATTGGGCTCAGTTCCTCATACAATATATCTAAAACTATCAAGAACAGAAATGGACTCAATGCTGATCCCTGGTGTTAACACTTTTGTATTAAAAACTTTTCTGTTGTACCCCATGGTGTTCTCACTTTTGTTTTCGCTCACTTGTACATCTGCTTTATAATCCCAACCAACTTCTCAAAGATTCCCTTTTTCCTCAGCGCACAGAAAACTAATTCTCTTGGCACTCTATCATGCGCTTATTCAAGATCAATGAATGCATAATAAAGTTTTTTCTTTTCTAGATATTTTTTTTTTTGTAGTTGAAAATGTCTACACATACTTTATTAGGCATAAAACCATGCTAAATATTATTAATCTTTACTTGAGCTCTAAGCCTCTTGTCAAATATTTTCTCCAGTACTTTAAATGGATTTTCCAGCAATTTGATACCTATAATTTCCACATTTCATTACATTACCCTTCTGCGTTTATATTGTTTGTATTGTAATACAACGCTCCTCAAGAAGATTTTCTGTTTCTGCAGGTTTCTCTCATTATCTATATTAAGCAATTTTTCAAAATATTCTTTCCGCCTTATACATAGATAATGAAAAATGAAAACCACTGTTAAATAAAAGTTATTTAAATTTTCTCGTAACACCACACCTAAAGGGCGTATTTTCCCATGCAACTGCTTTTTTTTCCATACATATTACGGTTTTGATTTTTTCATATCTAAAACCATTTTTTAACTTTTATGTCTTGTTAATAAATCTGTTCATTTTCATATATGCCTTTACAGCGAGCAGTCTTCTTTCGACATCTTTTTCATTACCTATTTTATAAAAAAATTTATTGTGCCGTTTAATTGTTGGTGTGATACTTGGGGTGCACGAGTAACTCAATCTTTAGGAATTTCTATTAAATTTGTTGTATTTGTGTTCGCCATTAATGTTTTTTTTTGTTTAATCATTTTAAAGAATGTGCGTGTGACGAGAATTTTTGCGTTATTTGATCAACACTTTTTGTATTTCAGCGTTGTGTCGTAACCACTTTCTTTAAGTAAAACTTCGTAATTTCCCTTTGCTTTGTTGAATGCCGTTACGTTAGAAAAATGTTCAGTAAGTGGTTAAATAATTATTTTGAGCAGCTTTTTTATAATAGTTTGTAGGTAATAGTGCTTGCGTTTGGTGGTTTTTTGTCTTTTCGGAAGTGTAGTGTTGCGTGACGGTTGCATGTTATATCTAGGAAATCGGTTTAGTGAGGTTAGTTTTGATTGTGATAGGTAATTTTTCTTTTCTAAAAGCTTCAGTAATTCTTAGCTTATCGGCTGCCAGTAGAAATCGGCAATATCTTACTTTAAAAACTTGCACTTTTCTTTGTTTTGTACGGTGTTGAACCAATTTACAACCGCCGTAGTTTTAATTTATTTTACATTGATCAGTTTTTGTAGAATTTCATTAAGTCTTTGTAACAATGTCTTGCTTATCTTTCCAATTTGGCAATTTGAGGGTTTAGTGAGCCTCATTTACTGTTTGGTTTAAAATGGTCTTTGAGGTGATGCAAGTATCATTTTCAATTTGTATAGCATATTTCAATTTGGTTGTCTCATGAATAATTGATGATTGCAAATCATTAACCGTTTACTTCAGTAATTAGGCTTCTTTTCTTTTTTGGATTAAAAAAGAAACTTTAGTTTAGAACTAGACTTAACTCGGAAAAATTTTACGCGATTAAAAATATGTTCGGAGAAAGGAGGAAGTACACGATTAAAAATATGCTCATAAGAAGTACATGATTAAAAATGTGTTCTGAAGAAGTACACCATTAAAAATATGAAAGAACTATACGATTACTATCTTCTACAACATTATATTTCGCTACTAAAAAACTGGACTCTCAGAAATTGTTTTAACAATATATTTGAATAAAAGTTAGCTTTAAAAAATTTCGCTAAAAGCACTTTACAAAAATTTCAACTGAAAGAATATAGAGGAAAAATTAGTGACTGGTTCATTAAAAAAGAACTTTCAGCAGGTGTATAGCAAAAACTCACCCTTTAATATTAAAAAAAAAAAAAATCTTAATTGATAATTTCTGCGGTGGCAAATAGGTTTTACGGCGAAGACGGCAATTTTATGGCTTTACGAGCAAAAGGATCACGGTACTGACGAAAAGCTTACGTTAGAATAAGGGTTATATAAATTTAAAAAAACTACAAAACCGTGGTGATTTTTTTATTGAAATTATTATCAGCTTTTTCTTTTAAGACTCATTTTTATTATTTACTTTTTGACATAATCTTATATGTTTGAAAGTTTGATATATATTTCAAGGATAAGGAACTTTATGGAAACAATCTAACAGATATTTCCCTGGACAAATTTTATCTGATTTTGGATAGGAGAACAAGAATAATTACAGAAACTAACCAAAACAGATTTTTTTGCAATTTTTATAACTAAAATTCAACCATTAACAGACTCGGGAGATTTTCCTTCTGGAATTGAGGTTCGAGTTTTGCTGCTTACCCAATCGAAAAAGCCTTGCTCGAGAATAAACCATTAACAAATAATAAGTAAATTGAACCAAATACTATAAGTGTTTTCTACTATGTTATTTATTTCTTCACTAAATTTGGAATAAACATACAATTTCACCTTGCGCATTTATGAAATTTCGTATATGACGTTTTGTTTCAAAACTAAAAAATGAAAATATTTTATAAAATTTAAATTGAAAAACCAGTTAAAAATAACGCATACTCTTTTATATTCAATAATATTTGGTGGTGTAGTCATATGGATGACCAAAATATTTCAGGAGCATAAGTTTTGAGCTCAAAAACTGGCCAGCCCCAAAAAAATCACTATATGCTCGGAAAAGGCTGAGTATTGGAAAAATTTGTCTGACACATAACAGAATGTAAAACAACATAATAAGGGCGTGAAACGCACTAAATTTATAAGAAAATATTTACAGGTTAGAAATAGTTTAAAAATATATATATATATGCTTGTATTGATCAAGTTGAATAGCTATCAAAGACCTAAAAATAAAAACAACAGCATTTATATAACAAATTAAAACATAAAATTTGAGAAAATTCAATCCATATGAAATACTTATTACCTTCAGAGGGTCTGACTATTATATTTAAAAAAACAGTGTAATTCCTAAATGCAACTTTATCGTCATTACTTCGATGTTTCTGTTTTATGGAAATAGAAAACAATAACCTCCACAATAATGTTGGATCAGCTCCACAGAAAACGCCCAAGAATTGAAATTTAAAAACCTATTCACTTGTTAAAAATCTTGTCCTTTTCGGTTTTGTTTTCTAAATGTAAAATTTATGCCCGTATGGATACCTTCTCAAAGTTGTAGAGTAAAAGGTGTCAAAAGTTTTAAAGTCTTTAAAAAAATGTTAATAATCTCTCTTATTTACGATGCATTATAAACAAGGGTTCTATGAAAAGATAATCTACATTCTTGCCGAAAATATCTTCTAGGTTCCCCTCCAACTCGCTTCAGCTGAAATGATTTTGATTTTTATGATACTTTACGCTTATATTGCTTATGTAAGTAGTTGTAACTGATTAGTTCAGTTGGACATCTGATTCCGAACCGTAAAGTTCCGGGTTCAAATCCGGGTATCTCCCACTCAGCTTATGAGTAGCATTCAATTCCATTTGGTGAGAAAAGTTTATGGTTGTCTGGCTGAGCGTTTATTTACCGTAAGCTCAAATGGGAGCTCTAAGTACGCCAGAACCGTGGATGATCATCTCTTAATAAGTTTGACTTTCGATGACCTCCTCCAATTTTGGAAAATAAATAATAAAAAAAATAAATAAAATAAAAAAATATCGTAGTATTTAAAGTATTAAAGTATTGCAAAGAGCAACATGTACATTTAATGTTATGCGATATTGTCAAATATATAGCACGAAAACAAAAACGCTATAATTGAAATTCAACTTACCGAAAGTACAAACTTCGTCTCTTATATTCCGACATACCGCACATGAACATTCTTTGCATAGTTGCTGGTCTCGATTAATCTGCAAACTTAAAGCTCTATTAATTGAGACATGCCACGACTTCGCCCAAATAGTCAATGGAGAAGTGAACGCTTTCAACGTAAACACAGCGCCACGGCTTTGTTTCACCAACGGCATGTAATCATCAGGAGCTGGAAATTGTAGTGAACGATGGGCTTCTCCTTGAGGTAAACGATTGTGGTATCGCATACCAAAGCTATCCTTGCCAATAACATCTGAGAAAAAATTATTCACATCAATTACTATATAGTGGATCACCGGAAACCATTTAGGCCACAGGATTTTCCAGTAGATATGGTCAACAATTAAAATTTAATGTCTAATTATTAGTTAATTACCTAATTTTTCCCATACTAAAATGGTAGGATATTGTTAAAAATTCCTTTAGCGCCTTTGGAGTCAATATTACTTTAAAGCTAAGAAATTGTTTTTTTTTTTTTGTTTTTTTTGAAAAATATATTACGGCACAAGATGGAGACACACATATTATCTTATTACAGCTTATGTGCCTGAAATTAGACAGCGTCTTCACTGTGAAATAGCGTTCCACAGGTGGGCTTCAGCCATTAACCTTCTAATGTGTAGCCCAACGTGCTACCACTCAATAGGTTAAACAGCACGGAAATTTCACAGAAATAAAACATATAAAGTGTATAGGGGCTGTATCCATGGGAACAATAAAGTAAATAGGAACTGTATTCATGGGAACAATAAAGTGTATAGGGCTATATCCATGGGAAATACGATTAAGGCAAATCAACGAAGATTAATTTTACGAAATTTTCCCACAATAATTTTTGTTTTTTATATTATCCAAAAAATAGATAGCTATTCATAAAATTTACTTCGCTGAAGTCGATATCGATTAACGACATTTAATATAACACCACGCTTGTCCATGGATCGATATACATTCGTCATTTCCTGTAAAGAATTGGTATAACTGACGTCATCATCGAAAAGCATGAATATCTTTGTGCTTTCTGAATCTTTCTCAAAAGTTTCTAGCTCACTGGCAAATCGTAACGCTTGTAATCCTAGCCTAAATGACATACATAAAATAACTGCAAAACAAGAAATGAGTTTCACCCATTTCGACTCTTAATTACAACAGGATAAAAATTTAACCATATCTTTATTTATAAAAAATAAAATATTACGAAGATTCTATATGTTATTTTAGAAAACTATCACTATTAATGTTATTAAGGACTTAGTTCATAAATAACCATTTAGACGGTCAAAGTCGCCTATTGAAAATCAAATATTTTTAAGCATGGGTTTTGCTAACCTGCAAATTACGTACAATTAATTGGTATTACATGAAAAAATGACTTTAGCTGATTTCATATCCTCGAAATTTGGGCAAATTCTAGGTGGCAATGTATACATAACAGATGTCAGTGTTGCAATATAAACTTTACGCGAGTCCTATGTTGCTTTCTGGCTTTTACAAAAATTTAGAAGCAAAAGTTTTTTTTTTTGATATATTAAAATCTCCTAAGTTTTATTGTAACATGTGGGCTTCAACCTGTTTGGATAAGAGAGAATAAAGTTCAAATCTGATTTCAAAAACAATTTCAATCATTCAAAAAGCGTTAAAACACACAAAAAGAAAATTTCAGTCAGTTCAAATGATTTCGTATTAAAGAAATTGTCTTTAAAAAAAAATCTTCTTTTAGCAAATGCTATTCACATACCACCAAGAGCATCAAAGCAAGACATTAACTCTAAAAATCGAAATTTTCCAAAAATATCGAAACACTATTTTAATATTTGTCATTTAATACTAAATGCAAAACAAAAAATTACTTTTCGTCTTTGCTATTTTTCCCATTAAATTCTAGGTTTTGAATTGCTTCTTCCGCTAGTGCATCACTCATTTTCAATTGGCCATCACCAGTTTGGAGATGAGGTTGTTTCCGTACTCTATCGCCACCAAAACCGATGACAGAATACTTAAAAATAAAATTTCTTCCCATGGCTTTTTTAATTCGAAGTGGTAGTGTTTTCAGTCTCTCCACAACTTTCTTCATCTGAGGTTGTAACTTTACAAGGAATGTTATGTACACTTGGTGATGACTTCTTTTAAGTTGAGAGAATCGGATTTTCAACGGTGAAACACTACAAGACACTAAAAAATGACATATGCCTTAATACTCCGAAAAGTTACAAAAAACTTAAATCAAGTGTCAATCTTTTTCACAACCATTCTGGCGATGTAAAAAATTTAAATAAATATGAACTTAAAAAGAAAACTTCCCCAAATACAGCTGATTCTCTTTGAAGAGTATGTGCGTGGGTGATACTGATTTGGAAACATTTAAATCATCCTAACTTTTAGAGACTGCTTCTTTAGTTTCAAAATAATGACATAAATTATATCAGAAATGATTTGTGATTTATTAACAAAATCCAGCAGACAATATTTATTTAAATCTACCAACAAACAAAATACCACAATCCTTTGGCAGAACAGGGGAATCGTGGACTTCTTGAACAGCACGAGTGACAAAGGATGCTGCGACTGAACAACTCTCCTCAACATAGCAAGCCAGTTGGAAAGCTGATCTTAATAAACCAATATGGCGACTAAACAAACACAACAATAAAATAATGTCTTTAAAAAACGCTATCAGTTCTGACCAGTATCAAGGGAAAGCAAACGAAGGAAACAACGTCATACACGTCTTATTTGTAAAGTGACGCAGTATCAATTGCACTTTTTCTTACTGAGTTATATTTTTCTCTGCAGTATTTGAAGTGAAACCAACACACTGTTTATTATTTACATAAAGCATAATTAAGGTATTATTTAAATATAGCATCATCAAAAGAGAGTAAAGAAAACGGAAAACTTTGTATATTATGAATTTCCAGTTTTGAACGTATCCTTAAAATTCCTTACTTCGAGAAATTTCAGAAAGACTTGCTTTTGACTTTTAATATGTGAAGATTCAGTAAAAAGGATTGCTTAGCCCTTATTAAAATTTAAGCTATTAAAACTTAAACTCCTTTAGCAGTCTCTTGCCTTATTTCCATAACTATTAGGCACAAAAGATGGCTTCTTCCAAAGGATTTTAAGCGGCCCTCTTAAAATTATTTCATTGCTCCTCATTAGAAAATTAAAATTTTCTTCTTCAAACAACAACCTTTTCACATCAAGATTTCCTGCAGCTTAAATTATTAAGCAACTCTGTGCAATGGCTTTCATACCCAAAGGAAAAAAGCTATAAAATTTAATATAAGGTAGCTAAAATCTTTCTAAAGGTCGTAGAATTTTAAAAATTCTAAACCATACACTTCAATACATCATTGCCAATATATCATTCATTCATTATTTTCAAAAGAAATATTTCAGAAAACGTCAGATTTATTATAAAATAACTTTGTTCGGGTCCTGGGTACTAGGCTCGATAACATTTTCGTAATAAATGCACAATTTATTAAAAGTGATAGCTCCTAATATAATTCAAATTTTCGGCATAATCGGAGGACACTTTTTGAGAAAAAACAAAGACCAGTGATTTTTTTTGTTTTCAGGAAATTTTTTTAAGCATGGTAGGGCAGGTATTTTATGCATGAATTCTGTCATGGATCAGGGATTGTAACCAATTTATGTGGTCGTAAAGCATCGTATTTTTCATACTATTACCATGTGTGGAATTTCTAAATTTACAATGAAGCTCCTATGTTTTGTAAAAATTACTATTGATTTTCATTTACCATAACATTGCATCAAAGAAATTATATAGGTTAAGTCATTAAAAATATCTTATTCATTATACCGCTATTTCAGAGAAAAAGATTTGAAAAGAGAATACCAGTCTCATAATCTTAATTTAATAATTAAATTTATAGTTCATGTCTAAAATTTACGGATTGCTACAAAACATTTTCAATTCAATTCCTGATGCAAAAGAAGGTTTTATAATAGCATCTAAAATATCATAAACAAAATCTTTTTTACTTTGTTAAAACAAAAATAAAATAAAATTAATGGACAATGTGCCTCAGCAAAGTTCTTTATATATTTTGAACACCGAAATACGTGCAAAAAAATGCTTTGTGTGAGTCGTATTCCAAATATGCTGACCCAAAATAAATTAAGGTTTTAAAATAACTTTACACGTCTAGAAACTCATTCAAAGATGAATTTGGTGGAATAAAAAGCAACGTTTATGCGTCAAAAATTGTTTTTTGAACAGCATACAATTTACCATATCAACACTCCATCAACAACGCTTAGTTATTATGCTATTTCTAAAATACACACGGTTATTCCATTTCTGCTTGTATAAAACAAACCCCATGCTACACAAAGCCTTATAAAAACATTTATTGTTTTTATACCAAATTCTTATAGGCTATTAATAGAAAATATGAAAAGAACACATTTGAGACTAGGCCTTTGAAATTTTGACAGTTTCTAACAAAGCAAAACATGGTTAATTGAGAAAATCATAAAATGATATCTTAAGCACCGGAAGGAAGACTGATAGGCCAAAATTACCAGAAATAACATGTTCTTATATGCATTTTAAATGTCAGGAAAATTCGAATATTTCTATAAAGAGCAATTTTTAATTCAAAAATAACTGTATTCATTTAAAAAAAATGAGAAAATATTTTCGTGAATCACATTATAAAATTTTACATAAACTAGTAAATTCATTATTCTATGTTACACTATATATATTAATAGTTATGCTGAAAACCCACTTACTTTTTATCTTTGGTTATTTCGTTATAAGAATTTGCACAAAACTCTTCTTTGTCTTTAATTTTTTTCTTTGTAGTTTTTGTGAAGATTTTTGAAGGGTCAGTGATTGCGCATTTCTCGCCTCCGACTTGGTACGCGTTTAAAAACTCAAAAAGATTTACAGCAAGATTTCCATTTGGCATACGGAAATCATCAGCTCTTTCCACATTGTTGGTCCCAAACAGTCCTAAATTTTAACAAAATATGGTTGGGTAAAGAATTATTTCGGAAATACTCTCCAGCACTGTTTCTTTTTACATCGAAATTCACACATAAAACACTCCTTAATAAAGTAACACATTTAATCAGACCAATTTTTAACTGACCTGACAACAATCTCGTTATCCTTTTGCTATAACATGGCGGTTCGCAAAATAAAACGCGTAGTCTAACGCAACTATTATAAAATATTTTATTTTTTTACAGCATCAGAAAGAATCTATTTACCTAATTTAGGCTTATGCATAGCCAAACATCACATATCGTAAATCTTAATATTCTTTTATTTTAACGTATCTTGGACACGTTCAAAAAACGTAGGTAGCACTTGAGCCAATTCACATTTTTATCCAAAGCTTGTAGGTACAGAATCCTTCACAAAATATCCAAATTTAAAAGATGAAAGATAAATGTGTGAAATTGTGTGAAGGTTTCAAATGAATAGAGAGTAATTACATGAAGAAATATAACATGCGAAACTCAAAAAAGAAAAATAATAAAAAAGCAAAAAGCAGCATTTTTCAGAAATGATAAGAAATGCAATAACTTTCAAATTCATTGTTCCATGTTTGAATTTGGTACAGTTATAGGGAAAAAGGTAACAGATCAATTTGACTTGAATTTAACTTTCCAACAAGGCTAATGATAAATCTATAACAGCCTAAAGTTTAAACTATGTATGTCTTTAATCACCCATAAAAAATAACAACATTCTGAAAAAACAATCAAGAATTATTTGAGAAGCCCTCTATCAACGTCCAGAAAACATAGAAAATGAACGTTTATGCGCAAGGAATTGATAAAAGTGTAGCAGAAAAAATATTACTTTCATTCAGTCATAAATATAGGCTTGTTACATTTTCCTCAAATTAGCAAGCAAAATCATTACTTTGTAAGCTTTATGTATTATATTACACTAACAGTTATATAATATAACCAAAATGGTAAAATACTAAAGATAAAACTGTAAAGTAAGTAAAACGATAAAGTTGTAACCTTTTTACTGAGTTAGCTACTTTTTTTATCAATAGCTTGTAACATAACTTATAGTTCATGTTTGAATGGTACGAATGTGTCTCACTACAATGTAGAGCAAAAATTTTCACTCCTACCTAAACTAGATTGCAAGAAATAAATAAAAAAGTAATATATATCGTAAAGTGGTTAGTTCTCTAAAAATATTGAAGATTTTTATAGGATTTCATGGGTATGATAGAAATAAGCTAAGTTAAACTTTTTTGGTTTTGGCT
Source organism: Euphysa ruthae (assembly GCA_035046665.1). Taxonomy (NCBI): domain Eukaryota; kingdom Metazoa; phylum Cnidaria; class Hydrozoa; order Anthoathecata; family Corymorphidae; genus Euphysa; species Euphysa ruthae. The sequence goes on along the minus strand of JAUZNK010042618.1, from coordinate 3,226 downwards.
TACAAAAAAAAGGTAAAAATACCTCAAAACTATTGCTGGTTAGGCTGCTAATGACTGTTAAATAAAATTCAGTGGAACGAAACAGAATGATAAAAGCATAACAATTTTGCAAAATGAGAAGTCACAGCTTTTGAATTGAATGAATTATGACTAACAATAATATGTAGAGCAAAGTTATTTTCCTTTATCAAAGCTAGATTTCAAGAAGTATATAAAAAAGTAACATTAAAAAGTGGTTAGGTCTCTAAGCACATAGAAGATTTGTATAGGATATCATGGATATGAAAGCAAGTTTATGTTAAACTGGCAAAATTAAGATAAAAGCTCTAAAACTATTGCTGGTTATGCTGTTGGTAATTGCTAAATAAAATTCCCGCTATCAAAGCCAGCTTGCAAGAAGATAAAAAAAGTAACATTTTAAAATATACATTGTTATCATTGTTATATTTATTTTTAATAATTGCTAGATAGAACTCATTGGAACAAAACTGAATGATACTACTGTAGTATTAAAATCTAACAAGAGAATTAATGAAAACTTGAGACATTTTTATTTCTTGAAATCAAAATTATAACCAGACTAAACCATGTCACACAGACGCTGGTAACATAAATTGAGTAATTGTCGTTTACAGCTGCCATCATTGCTGACATAACTTCTGCTGGAAAAATAGACTTATTCAGGTACGAGCTTGTATAAGCGTTATTCTTCTCTTCAGATAACTTCTCTAAATAATTGCACTTGATATAAGCTGTACCTTCACGAATTGTGTGGCGATATTCAGCCTCAATATGCTCATTGGCCACTCCAAAATATAAAACTTTACACAAGTAAAAAAACTTAATTGATGAAGTTGAAGAGAAAACAGCTCTAAAACCATTTTTCAAGGAGAATATCTTCGTGTTAAACAATGAAAACACTGTCACTCACATTTTCACTACCGTTCTTTTTAAACTTCGAAGTAACTTGCACCAAAGATAAATTTACACTTATATTGAGTACTACAGTTGCCACTTTTAAACCTTTATATATCAGCAGGTCAAGCATACGTCGAATAACTAAGAGTGAAAAGGAATAGTTATGGGTGATATCATCAGGTAGATGGTAGATGTATTGTAAGGAATATTGCTTCTTCTTGAAGTGGCTTGACTGAGGCTCCTATTTAAAAGGTTGCGCAAGATTTTCAGAATAATCCATATGGTATATTGATCCATACACTTCATTGTAACTTAAAATTTGAGGCGAGTGAAAAGTGTCATTGTAAATTTGATACCTATGTGTCAGATAAATAAATTTAGGCTTTTTTATTACATGAAGAGCTGTACCAAAGGAAATATCGTGGTGAACTATTTCAGTTTTTATCGAAATCTTCTCAATATTGTTTCGGTCTTGTTTTTCTTTTGGTAGGGCGTTTTTGTTTACTAAAATTGAGAATACGTTATCATTTCTGCAGAATTACAGGTAAGTTGAGGCATTGGTAACATTGCACAACTTCTGCATTTGCCTGTGACACATTTCCAGTCATAAAAACCGCTTGACGTGACATTACAGTTATGTTTTAGCATGCAAAAACTGGTAATTGAAGGGTATACCTCACCATAATAATGCTTCTTTTGTTTCAAGACAGTACCACACAAAAGTCTTGTATTCAGACATAATTTTCATTGATAAAGGGCCATCTTCCTATCTGTAGCATTGACAAAGGGCCATCTCCCTATCTCTAGCATTAAAAAAGGGCCATCTCCCTTTATTTCTTCCTGTTGTTTCTTTAAACTCAAGTTGTAGATGTTTTTCAATGCTACATCGCAAACAGCCTGTTCGTTTATCTAAAAAGTATGCTAAAAACTTTTATCACGCAACGAAAAATATCATGGTGCTTTATCAGACATTGGATACTGACAATTTCTCTTGTGCCATTTTAGTTGCTGCCTCCAAGGCAGGCTTTTCTGCATCCAATGTTTGAGCAAGATACCAAATTTTCCATGCTATATACCAAAAAATGAAAATTTTTTCTAAAAGTGAAAAATTCACATTATTAAATTACATTTCTTGTTCAAGAAATGCAAGTTATTAATCGATTAAATAATCAGCATAAAAAAGAAATGGTTGTTGCCATTATGTTGAATGTTTAATTTTTGGTTGATATGCATACCAAGTTAGCCTCCAAGTGAAAAATAGACCAGGTTTGTTTATCGATCATAGTGTAAATTCAAAAACTGTTCTTTTTCTTGGAATTCTGCACCACCAACTAAAAGAAATATGAAATATGCATTTAAGGAAATATACAAAGTCTTAAATTGCATTTTTTCAGAGTTTGACTGTGAGAAAAAACATTTATTTAATCAAAACTTTCTTAAAACGTACTTACACTTCTTCTTCAAGAATGTCACTGCAAAAAGTAAGTACCCCGGGTGTTTTTGCTAATAGATATCTGCTTCCAAGTACTTTTGTTCTGTTACAAATTTACGACTAGTTTGTATTTAAGAGAATTTGCATCTTGTTGCTTTCCCTCATCTTACAAGTCTTCTGCACTAAGATTTCCAGTAAATCTGTGATTGCATTCTAAAATCTGACCGAATAGTTTTTACCTGAGGTTGTTATTTTCATTTGGGTCAATTTTATCAATATCTTTGATCTGCACTGTTTTTTTGACGAAAAAAATATACACCTATTCCTTACCTTTTTATCCTTAATTTTAAGAATATAAACTTGCAAAAGTCAATATTTTTAAAGAAATGTACAAAAAGCAGATTTTGTGATTTTTTTCTTGTTCATATCTGTGCCTATATTTTTTGAACATGTCCAGCTATGTGATATTGCTTTAAGTATCTTTACATGTATGTGTACTACCACATGTTTTATGGCAAGGCCTGTTGTATATGTACATACCTAATGTTTTGTTATGATAATACCCAGAAACAGTGAAATTGCACGAGAACACATCAAGCTGACAGTAAACTGTAAAACCATGTAAGCTATGAATACGTAGAATGTTGGGAAGTCTTATAATGGACGTAAACATCAGTTGTACAGGAAAGTTAACAGAAATTGTATTAGAAATATACACATGAATCTAAAAATAAATTTCTTCACTGAATTAGCATAATTTTTAATCAATATATATATATATATCTATATATATATATATATATATATATATATATATATATATACCAAAAAATACATATAAGACTTGACTCCAATGGCGGTCTACAGATGTATCTT
>JAUZNK010042607.1:0-16954 GCA_035046665.1 Euphysa ruthae | reverse complement strand
ATATATATATAAACATATATACATACTTATTATGAAATTGTTAAAAGTTTAGTGGTCTTGGTTCTGTCGATATTAATTCAAAGAAAAATAAACTTTTTTACTCTTGATCAAATACAATTTAAAACAGCTCTTGGTAATCCAAAATTCAAAATAGTAATTTATGTCTGAAACCAATTGCACTACTAAAAATACAATAAGTTTGCTGAGATTGACACATAATATTTTAAAAATAGTACTAAGTAATCTCCTCACACTCAAACTATAATAGCTTCCAAAAAGTCATAAAACAGAAAATAATGTTATTATTACAAAATATTTCAAGTTTAAAGCAAATGTAAAACTTTACCAAGAAAACTGTTTTAAAAATCATTCTATTGATAGAACTCCATTTTACATATAAACATCTTACCAGGTCTATTCATCAAATATTCATAAATACAATTTTCTATTAAAAAGCAAAGATAAAATCTTCATTGACAAGACATAATTTTGCAACATGAATGGATTTAAATTTTTTTCACAGGCATCTCAAAAATAAAACAACCATGGGCCACAAAAGCCTTTTTTTTTAAATGGCGGATATTGTAGTTTTAGCATTAGACTGATAATACTACTTTCACATTTTAAATTTCAAAGTTTAGATTAAATTAATCTCTGGGTTTAAGCCCTGGGTATAAGATTTCTGAAACATTTTCAAAATAACAAAAAAATTTAGCTCCAAATACCTGAAGCATCCAATGCATCCTGAAGCATAATGAATTGCTAAAGTTTAACATGAATAAAATTAAATTCAAATATATAATGGTAGTTTCCAAGTAATACAAATATGCTTTTATCTATGCATAAATAAAAAATAAACAAACTAATTAGTTGCTTTCATGTGTACTGGTGAAAAATAAATATTCAAGCTACAATAATATGTCATTAGTAACTAACACCTAGTGACTAATGTACTCCCAGAAATTAAAGTGGAAAAAAAAAATTGTCACATTTCAGTTTCTCTTTCTCAAAAAACATTAAAGATTATCAAAGATTTTATTAATACTTCAGTACGACCAGGACTTAATTTAAAATGCAAATACATCCTTTTTAGACTATGAGTTTTTCTAAGACTTGTCACATGACCCGGTAAATTTTTTTAGATTGCCAATATGCAGCAAGATAATTTCTTTAGCATCAAACAAAACTTCAACAGAATTGAAACACAATTTCTTGCAAAGGAATTCTAGCAGGTTAGCAGGTTATTGAACAATTAGCTCTGGTCGCAGGTTTATTTTAAATTTATTGTAGTTCTATTGTTTTTCTTTCCATTGCCTTAAAATTACAGCTCATTTCCCAGAAGTATGATTTGTTTAAAGAGTGCAAAAGAAGTGGACTTCAAACCACCTTACCAACATGAAAATCAATTATTGTTATGAAAATGTTCAAAAAGTTAAAAAAGATTATTTTGTTGTGGGTTTTAAACATGTAACTAAAATTAAATAAAAAGCTAAAATACACATGCCAACGTCAAAGAGTTCGAAAAACAAGCATTTTAAAAATTATCAATTTTTGTTTTTAGTTTTGCTAATTTTAAATAAAATTAAGCCTCATCATTTGAAAATACGTGAACTATTCATTTTACTTTCAACTTATTTTGTTGCTCATAATGGTATTATCAAATTTACAAACAAAACGAAATTTTTTACTCATTTTTAAAGAAACAAAATTATATTTACTGCTTCAATTTGTTTTAAAATAGTTTGAAAAAAATATCGGTTTATTAAAATATTGTTTTGAAGAAATGTGTGCAATATTTGATCAAAAATATTTCAGCCATGACAGACAAGCAAAAGGTGAGAAATGCAGCATTTGAACTGCAGCTAAATACTGGTGTATGGAGTTTACCATTTGAACGCCCCCCAGCTTTTTCTGCTCATAATCAGGAATAAATAGTGAATCTATTTCCAATTAAACTTATCTTAAACTATACAATAAACTGTACAATACTTTTATGAAAAAAAAACATGAAAACGGTTACTTTAAAAAATCGTACACTTAAATTAAAAAGCCCAGCCAAGGTGGGATGTGCTGAAAAGGCCAGGAATGGGAAAGGAAGGAGGGAAAGGAGAAAAAGGGTAGAAGGGTTTCGAAAGGATCAAATAACAGATCACTCAGAAAAACCTTATTTCGACCTTTGTATCACGCTGCTAAAAAATAAAATAAAATCATCCAAAGATATAGTGATAAATTGATGCAATGATACAAATGCGGTGATGCAAAGATCCTATGATCCAAAGATTTTGTGATAAAAACACCAGTGATCTAAAGATCTAGTGATCTTAAAATTTTAAAACGAGTCAGAAAAATAAATTTCTTTGTTAGAGACCAATGATTTTAGCAGGTGACTGGAGAGCCTCTCAATGTTGATGTGTCAATATGTACTGAAGCAATTACACTACAGTAAGTGGTCAGATTCCTATTGCTTTTTTAAAGCAAAAAATAAACTATGATTGCTAACATTTATTTCTAAAAATTTAATTAATTATTCCAAATCAATAAAAAAAGTTATTAACACATATCAGGTCTATCCAAGTACTTATATCAATCCTGTAAATTGTATATTGCATTTACACTAACAAATTTAAAACTATTAAAAACAACGATGTTCTCTTAAAAAAAAATGATTGCTCAACTTAAAATAATGTTAAATATAAGTGTGCCTCATTTTTAATGCATTTTGATGTATTTTTTTTCTTTTTTTTAATAATTCTAATGTTTACATGAAAAGAAAAGTACAGACTATACATTAGAAGGGTTTATATTCTCAATGTGTATAATATGACTTCTATGCTAATAATTGCATGAACATGTGCAAAATTTGAAAATGTTTATCTTCTGAATATTTAAGATGTGACTTATCAAACAATACAGAAATTAGCATGTGACACAAACAATGAGCAAGCTAAATTTCAAATTAATATCTACCTTATTTTTAACGAATACAAACAGCAGGAAAAATTTCAGCAATATCAATCAAGCAAGATCAATATAAAATATAAAATAATATAAAATAATATAAAATTATGAAAACTATTTCAGGATAGACATATAGAGGTAAAAAAGAAAACTTACCTTCAGAGTCAGGGTATATTCAAATTACTTCATTTTTAGCAAAAATTTTCCAAACCATTTCTGTTGTCTTAATATCATTTTTTTAAACTAAAATTTAGGAACTTGGTACTTCTTGAATTGATTTATCTTTAACCATAACTTGTGTACTAATGCTGTCTTTAGATGACAACTGAACTGATTCATGATTGACAGCATTATATAGATATGTATTTTCTTTCTTGGTCACATGGATATTATGTTACTTCCAAATTGCCACATCTTTCTATACTGTCCCACCAGCATTTCTCTACACCTTTACCAAAATTTTAAATTTGAACTGAAAAATTGAAGAAAAAAAGAAAAGAAAAACAAAATCGGAATTTTTGTAACTATTCCCTTCTAGAATAATCTTTCATTAAATTTTAGTGACTTCCTCTCATTTAAAAGATAAGAAACTAAAAAGTATTGTTAACTTGGAAAAACACTCTAATTTGTCTTCTAGTAAGAGCGTAGCTTGTCTTAACTAGACTGAGAGCTTAATTTTTTCATATGTTCATTCCAACTATACATAAACTTCTTGAGACCATAACTACAAGCATGTACACGATAAACGTTTTTGGATTCTTAAAATTGAAAGATGCAACATCTGAATGAGATATTTTAGGTTGTGTTTATTTTGAGAGAAAGGTTTGACTTGATGAATTTTGACTTATTATCACAAAACAAAATTTGAAACTCAGAAAATAATAAAAGAAATATTGAACATATAACAGCTCTAGATTTGTTAAGCAAACAAATATGTATCAAGAATAAAACACCAGTTAAGAAATCAGTGAATTAATTTTATCAAAACAGGTTTTAATAAAATTTTAATTTTTGATTGGGCATAAATTGAGTGGCACATAATCAACGATAAGCTGATGAAAATCTAAATCTCTGAAAAGGTAAGAAATATATAAAGTAATTTGATAGTTTGGATTAAAATGTTTACATAAAACATAATTACTATTGGACGTCCGATAACATAGCAAAGGGGTTACCTCTATAAAATCTTTAACTCATCCCCAGCATTCCACAATTGTTTCCTAAATTCTAATTTTGTTTTTCTTTACTTGGAATTACGAATTTGGAGTAAAATGCATTTTTAAATTCAAAATTATAATGAACCATTTCAAATGGAAATGTTTACTTAGTTTCTATCCACAATATTTTAAAAATCTATTACACATCAACTTTTGCCCAAATTAAGATGACTCACTTCAAATTTTATTATGATTGACGAAGCAGAGGCTAGTTGATAGATATGACAATGGCTGATAATGGCAATTGAAAAGATAGGTTAAATTTAAAAATTTTGCTGTAGCAAAAATTAAGTAAAAATAGTAAAAATTCCGAGCGCTCACCTAGTATTGCAGGCCTTGTCAAAAGACAAGGGAAAAAATATTAATTTCTTAAACTTATGCAATATATAGTAAAACTTATATACATATATGTATATATATATATATATATTTAATATATATATATATATAATAATTTTAATATCATTGAACTCAAATTATCACGTAAATAATAAGAACTATGTTTTGGGTGATGTATTGGTATAACCAGAGCTTTACAAATGCTCAAAACATAAACATGATTTAACACCACATGCAGTTAATTATCTAAATTATGTTGACTTTTTGAAATTAAGGCTGAGCCTTGACGTCTTGCTTGCACTGGTCCAAAGCAAAATTCGGGCAAACATAAAAGACTGATGGGGAGCCGGCTCGCGGTTCTGGTGATAATGCGATCCCCCTTCAACCATGCCAAAAGAGAAAATTTTTGTAATATAGTTGAAATTTAAATATACAATAAAATGTCAAAGAAAGGTCTGCAGCACTGCGGAACACCTTGCTAAACACAAAAAATTCAGCAATTCTATATGGAAGTATGAAAAAAAAATTGTGCGGCTGATGATAATTATTAACATTTGTCCGATCGGTCGTCGGGCGGGCGGGCACTACTTTCCTTAATAAGAGTATAACCAAATCATATTTATTGTTATTTTGATTTCTTGTCACACAATAAAGCTTATGTAAACAAAATATGACTAGAGTTTTACCGTAATGCTAATGAATTATTGCTTTGCTTTCAGATGTCATACAACTGGAATAACTTTGGTCAACCTCCTAATAACAACTTTTAATACTCGAAAAAACAACTTAGCGTACTATAAATTTCAACCAACTTTTCCCACGCTATGCAATCCTGAAATCTGATTTACGCAAGATAATTTTTTCATGGTGAATGCAGTGTAAATCACCCTTTATAAAAGAAATTTTGGCTCACTATTTTTATTTTTTTACTGACCGACTCACTCTAACGTGAACAATAAAAAATCCATAAAATACTGAATCAAATTGGTCTTGCTATATGAACAAACAAATGAATGCAGATAGCCTTATTAAAACAAATTTTTAAAACAAACATTTAAATTATAAAAATATTTCAATTTCAACTTGCGAAAATATTCTATACAAATGCTGAGGTTATCTTAAAATAATTGATAAGTTTAATAAATTAATCAATAACAATTCCAAAAAAATATTCACAATCTTAGAAAACTAAGTTAATAAGAGAAAATATTGTGGATAAATACTGCCACGATAGAATGTGTCAATTAACAAAGATGAGGCATGAACTTGAACCTAACCATCTGTTTTGCTGGTCAATTTGGAACTGAATTGACCATATTGAAACTACATAGAGGGATATAAAACTATATCTATGGAATAGTGAAGTACAGTAGTTCGATTTATTCAAACTAGATAACAAGTTAATTAAGCATTTAATTAAAAATCAAATTTATGTAAGAAAACAACCCAAACAAATTTTCTAAACCTTACCAGTCGGTAGAAAAAATATCAAAATTCATTCCTCAAAAATTTACTTTAGAAAAGGCAAGAAAAAAAAAAGGATAATATTTTGAAAATTTTTCAATAAATAGTGTTCTGCAAATTCTGCAAATAAAACCTTTTTTATGAGTAAAAAGTTTAATCTCAAAGACCATATGAATAATAGAAAAATAGTTTTAACATATATCTTAAATTCTAAGCTATGTGTTGACTCTCAGAGCAAGGCTCAAATATGTCCTAATCATTCAAAATCTTAGACTGAAGACATATTTGCAAGAATTTGATCATCTGAAAATAGTATAAAAAATTCTCACGTTGATAAAATTAATCATAATAATTACAAAATACTTTAATAAACTATATAAATTAATATAAAAATATTGCAACAACAAGACTTTAAAACCTTAATATCATAAAACTAATTTTACAAGTTTTGTTTTCAAAATTTTACAAAAAAAAAGGTGAAACTATTGACAAAACTCAAGTGAAATTATTGTTCAGGGGTGGTGCCAAAGGGAAAGCTAAGAGGGGAAGACTTCAGCACAACCTTTTTTGATAAGTAGTAATTTTTTTTTCTGTTGAAAACTTTGATTGATATATGATTTCAAAATGTATGACTTGAAATGTGGATAATAAAAACAAATGTACTATAATGGAGATTTATAGCTATTATCCAGAGCAGTTGTAAAAATGTTCAAACCTATTTATGTCTAACTGCTGCTGATTGAATCAAATTATTCAAAGCGTAACAGAAAGTTATTTTTCAAGATCAGTTGTTGTTTTTGTTGAGACAACAAATTCTGTTTTCTTCAACTTTGATTTCGAAACATTCACCATTAGATGCAACAAAATCTGGATAAATAAACATATGCAAAATTTGGTAATATCTGAAACAGAGAAGTTTCCTACAATATATATCTTTTAGAGAGGATACAGATAGTAAAGCAAATTTTTAGTCACTGAAATATCACAAACAATTAATTGAAATAACAGGAAAATTAGTGAATTTTTTCCAAAATCATGTTCAAAAAATTTAATCCAAATCAGTGGGCATTAAAAACATATATTTTGGCTTTCAAATTTCAACTAACTAGAACAAATCTTTTGCATCAACTTTAATACAATTAATTTCTCTTAAAAAAATGGTTTTGACATCATTCAAATATTATCACTTCATAAAAAGTAAAAAAAAATATGAACATAATCTAACGTTTAAAAAGCATTACACCAGACTTTTTGAAATATTTTTAAACTTCCAAAAACTTGAGAGTCACAAGAATTTTTTTTTAAAGAATGTATAAGCATCAAAATCCATTTAAGCTTTTCCAATTTTCGTTATTTAAATCTTTAATTGATTTCTTGGTAATCATGTCTTTTAGTAAAGCGAACTCGCCTAATCAACCCAACAAATACAGCAGCAAGAATAGCAACAACCGGTGCACCAAGACCAACTGACATAACAATAATAACTGTTTGTGAGATAGAGTCAAAAGGAGGCCGGTCATATCCAATCATTCCAGTCCTAAAAAGTAACTTACTCAGTTAAACATGAGGGGTTAATTTTACTTGTATGACTCATGTTGAACTTTTTGATTCTGACACTTTTTATCTAATTGAAAAACGTTATTTTATTCTAAATGAAAAAAACTCAAGAAAAACTTGGCAGTTTAACTCAACTTGAAAAAATACACGGCTACTAAGGCTAACCACCAACAAAATCTTTGTAACCAATAATGATTTTGGGTTGTTTAAACCTTGTTACTACTAACCTTTTTACTTGTTACTACAATAGATTTTTATTGGCTTTTTATTATTTCAACTTAATTTCAGAGGATAATTAATGGAGGGTGTGCTACAAGGCAGAAATTTTGGTTTAGATCATTCCCTAGGTAGTGGAAAATTTTTTTAGATACAACCATATTTTTAGATATAATTCTCTCAAAAGCAAGTGTGTTATCCAACAATTGATCAGTTTGAATATTTGATGAAGTTAACGTGGGGCCAACAAACAGTTTAACAAACCGACTTAACTGACTTAATAAAGGGCCCACGAGTTTGGTTCTGGGGTACTTAGAGCTCCCATTTGAGCTTACTGTAAAGAAAATCATTTGTCCGTAAGGGTGAGCCAAACCCAAACCTTTGAATAAAAATTGGTGACATTTCAACACCCCAGTTTGGTACTTTCAAAGTAATACTTACCAACTCATATAATGAGTGTCTTTATAAAAACCATCTTTATTCAATCCAAATGTAAGATTCATTGGATAAAACTGAACATTAGGAACATCCTTAACTAAATTCCAAACTTTCATATCAACCTCTGACAGCTTTCCATCTAAACCAAGCTTTGATTTGTGTTTAAAAGAGTACAACAAAGATTGTGTTTCTCGAGAACGTGACAAGCTGTTGTAGGCAACAGGCTTCCATGATGCAAATATTTCTTTGCTCAATAAAGGAAAGGATACTGCCCAAATCTTGAATATTCCAGGAGTGTATTCGTCATCAATTGATTTAATTGTTGAATATTTAGCACTTTCTTTGTCATTGTGTGTAGTGAAGAAGGTTATTTCAACAGCGTAACGTGTATTTTTTAAGTCTGATGTAGGAAGGTCTTTCAAAGATAACGTAAATTCCGAAATATTTGCGTGAATCGGATTATGAGGTAATGACTGGCTATGGCCTGGATGGTCATGAGTTATAATCTAAGAAAAAATAAATTGCTCCATCAATTTTATTCAGCCTCAAAAATTACTTGATTGGGCCTCCTACAATTTTGACATTACCAGAACTTTTATGTAAAACATAAATCAACAAAAGCTTGCTATATTTCACCAAATTTTTTAATGTGGAGATGTTGGTCAATATATTGACAGATAAATTACAAGTGTGACCATGCATTTTTTTTTAAGATAACTATCAAATTTAATAAAAAAATATTAACCAAAACACACAAACATTTGTCACGCCGTAAATAATAAACCTTTACTCTTAAATCCACACTATAAACTTAATATCTAAATTTATGTAGAACTAACCTAATTTTAGGTTAGTTCTACATAATTAGACCGAATTTTATACTAGTCTCCTGATTAATTGACAGTACCCAATAGAATTAAACAAAATTTATCGAAACACTGCAAATTTAACTATTTAACTATTTATGTCTTTTCAAAGACTTTTTTTTTTATTATTATATTTTCAGGCAAGTACGTAGACACCCTTTTACCCTGTAAAATTTTCAGCTTTGTGTATAAATAAATTATGAAAATCATGTTAACCTAGAGTCTTAATATTCTCAAATATATATTAAATTTATAGTTTTATTATTCAAATAAGTAGCTTTCTACAGAACTAGAAGGCACTACTAGGCTTGAACTCGATTGGGAGTCAGCTGCTCTACCGATTAAGCCATCCGGGTATAATGTGTAGCAGAGAGCATAATCATTTGATGAAATGTTTGGAAAAAGTTTTCAGGTCATCTTATCATGAGGTCACACACAGCCATCCCCTAACTGAGTAATCTGATCTCGCCCGACACCAAACTGGTACTCTGATAAATGTTTCCACTATGAATTACATGTAACAACGTTCATTTAGCGGAATTAAAACTCTAAAAATTTAAATAACACTTACTGCCCATTATCACTTCTATTTACAGTAGGAAAAATACTCAAATAAGTTGTTTACAAAAACTTTTTAATTAACTTCTCAAGAACAAAATTCTTTCTGAGCACCACACTAGTTTTATAAAATTTTACTCTTGCGCCGCCTTTAAATCAACTTTTGTAACTTAGTAATTTAGGAAGCGTTCATTGGGCACTCTTTCAAGAGTTATATTGTATATTTCTATGAACTTTAATAGTTATACTAAACATACTGCTTCTCTGGTAATTCCAAAAGCTAGTAAAAGTATATCTTAAGACAAATCATACAAAAACTGGGATTTGAAAAACCAAATAATTTACAATCACATCACAAATCAGTTTAATTCTTCAGCATTGTGAAAAATTTCTAATATGAGAAGCTTTTTCATGAAATTTCTTCAAAATCTGAATACTTTTTGTTTTAAAGCATGGAACCAGCTAAACCCTGTCTTAAATTTTAAGAACACTCTTCTAAAACCCTATACTTCTAAACTGCACTATTCTGAACATCATTCACTATTCTGAACATCATTCACTATTCTGAACATCATTCACTATTCTGAACACCATTCACTATTCTGAACACCATTCACTATTCTGAACATCATTCACTATTCTGAACACCATTCACTATTCTGAACATCATTCACTATTCTGAACATCATTCACTATTCTGAACACCATTCACTATTCTGAACACCATTCACTATTCTGAACATCATCCCATAATTCCTCAAGAATAACCAAAAAAAATTAGAATAAAACCAAAATGTTTCTGGTATGGACACTAGATATAATAATTTTTTAGTATGACTGGAATCAATAAGACATATAGCATTAGGAAAGAGAAAAAAGAGGATTTACAGGAAAAAGGTAGAATGGGAAAAGGGAACAATAGTAAGGAAATGTGCTTGGAAGTATTTCTGACAAAAAAATTGTATCACTCATATCGTAATAATAGCCATTACTAGGCATTTCCACTTTCTTGACAAAAAAATTATCCAGTTTTGCATATTACCAAACATCACTTAGCCACACTTGATAAATGCTTATAATTGATGAATCTTTAAATAACTTAAAGACACACTGTAATTAATAGTCTCTTCAGATACTAGAATTTCATAAACAGTTGTTGCAGTCAAGAGAAACTGATAATCTTTAACCTTGATCAATCATCATTATTACCTTTTTTAAAATAAAATTTTTGTACTTTGAAAAACTTTTTTTTATTTATTTTCTATTTTTTTCTCTATCTAAAGCATAATTTTTTTTTACCAATTTAGTTGTAAATCATCGCTGCTGTATTAAGACAGTCAACAACAAGGTCTCAATGACTAGTAAACTTTCTGAAGCCATTTTAATAAAAATCTAATTTCACATTTATTTGAAAAATAAATATTCTTGCCAAATTCACTCTTTGAGACAAAATCCAGAGCTCAAAAAATCTTTAAAAAGTGGTTGATATAAAAAAATAATCAGAAGTAATATCTCTAATTTGCAAAATTAAAGCAAGAGAATTTCTCGAGAAATGTTATTAATTAGGTGATACCTTTACCGAAAAATTTACCCAAATTGTTACCATTATATATATATATATATATATATATAAAAACAGTTTGTGACAAGCATCAAGATGGATCAAGTTGCCTTCTATACTACTCTGACTTCATGAAAATTCAATTTTGAAAAAATGTAATGATCAGTTTTATAAAAATTTCAAAAAGGTCATTTTCAATGAAAAAGTTATCATACTTTGGCCTAATACCAACATTTGAACATAATGTAAACAAAATCCGAGCAAATGATGATTACGCCTCAAAAGATATATGATCCCTAATGCCAAGTCTTTAAAATTAACAACACAAGTATTTCAAGAAAAATTATGAAATCATTGTAAAAAATCTCAAGAGCACAATTTCGCTAAAAACTTATAAAAAAAATACAATAATTTTAAAAGTTAATTTTACCGACATGATTTTAAATCAGTGGTCTAAAGATTCTTTTTCTTTTTCAAATTCTTTGGCAATGAGTTCAAAGAATCATTCAATATTGGTAAGCTCTTATTAAACGAGCAAGGATTTCATTATAAGAAAAATTTTAATCTAAAATTCTACTTTATTCTCTTTTCTTTACTAATTATCCTCATTTTCCTGTTATTTTCCTTTTTATCTTTAGGAATTTGCATGTAAAATTTTCATGCTGGCATACACTATTTACAAGTTAGGTATATATATTTTGTAGTTTATAATTCGTAATATGTCTTAATAATGCTGAGAATACATTGAAACATGTTAGTAAAATTTACTTTTTTAAATGTTGTCATTTTTTTAAACACATAATTATTGGTTCAAATTTTACCATATTAACGCCCAGTACTCGTAAACAAGAATTTTTAACAAATTACCATATGAACCTAAAGATACCTTCTTTACTCTAAATTTATACAAAATTTTAAAAAAATTATAAAAAAATTGATTTACAGATTTTATCCTAAAATTTGAGTAATTTTTTCGTAATTAAGACTACATTGGGTGCAGTACCAAAAATTGAATCTTTAAACAGTTGGCCATAAGTTAAAAGATTCCCTCTTTTATTCTTTAACCTTATGCAAAGTTTCAAAAAAAGAAAATTAAACAGATTTTGGAAAAATTTTCAAATCATTATTTCCGTATTTAAAAATGACCATACTTGCACCCAAGTATCAAAAAGCAGGATTTTTCAAGAAGTGACATTTTGAGTAAAAAAATTCTCTCTACGGAAAAGTCATTTAACATGATTATGAGAAAAATTTTTAAAAATCTTGTTTTTGCAATCAAAAATTTTACCATAACGATTAAAAACTTTAAGGAGATTTAACCTTACTTGGGACAAGTACCAAAGAACAGGATTTTCAACGCGTAACTTTTTGGGTCAAAAGAAGCCTTCCTATAACTTCACGAAATTAAGAAAAAAAATGAAATAATAACTAATAAATAATGAAAATTTGTTTTGAGGCTTATAATCAGCATATTTTAAGTACCAAAAACCAAGAAATTACAAATTTTCCATTTTGTTTATATTATAATTTTACACACAATTACAGAAAAAAAAAATTATTTAAAAATTCGATTTTTTTAAAACCATATGAACAAGCAGAAAAAAGGATTGATATATTTAAAAAAAAACAATTCTGGAACAATTAACTTACATTGAAATCCATGTGACCTATTTTATTTACAGCTATTGGTTTAAACTCTCCATGAAAACATGATCTACTCATATCTTTAGTGTTTTTATCAAAATTCCATGAAAAGAAGGGAAGGATATTGTTCCCAAAAACTTTAGCATCTAACAACGAAACACTGTCTTTTTCATCTGCATACGCAAAAACTTTGGTTATCATCATACCAGACATGTCTTTGTTTTCATCAGGCGAGAAAACAAATGCTACTCCACTCTGCTTGCATATATTGTCTTTATTGAGTGTAAGCGTGGTATTGTGTAAAACATGCTTTATTACAATTGTTGGCATCTTAATTGTTGTGATCAAGTAGTGTATAACATCTATTTTATTAGCTGTGTTTGTAGCAGTGATATGAACAACCTCATACGAAGTCAAATTACAAGAAACTGGGATGACATTCTTTTTTATCTAAATGTTATACAAAATAAAAATTCAAAATAAAAATATTACCCCATGACTAATTCCAGGCCTTTTTTGTATTTTTATGAGTATTTGACTAGTCACTAGTCACAACTCTATAAAAATTTTAAATCTGATATTTACAATTTTCTATATCAGTCGTGAAGTCATAAATACTGGAACCTAATCTGAAATATTACCTAAATAGATCCGATGAAAATGACACTAAATCTGGTTTTAGCAACGTTTAAATGTCCATAACCTTTGAACCAGAGAAGCTTTTTTCATCAAATAAAAAGTATTTTTTTTATTATTTCTTGTCTAGTTATTTTATAGATACACCAGAAAAATTTAGTCTACTATTCAAAAAATCTTTATTGAAACCAATCATTAATTATGCAAAACATTTAGTTATCATGCAGTTTACATTTTGTAAACTTATATTTCGTCAATTGATACTTGTGCATGAAAACTAAGTTACAAACTTACGCTTGACATATATTTTTTTACATTTACATTTAAATAAAAAAATTTATGCTTAAAATTTATTTTAAAATAGTGCATCCTCCAGCTACACAATTCATTTTATCTGCTAATGAGGTTTTAAAACCAAATATTATCTTGAATGGAATATTTAGCATTAATAAGAACTTTTTAAGATAATAAATCAAAAATAGAATGGTGCGTGCACCTTTGCCTCTTGTCAAATTCTTTTTATAATGTCAATGGCTTGAATGCTTGACAAGGTATTCATGGTGTGGTAAGAGATATCATTGTCGATAGTGTAAAAACAAATACAGTATATAACGCAGATATATGCCATAGAAGCAGATTTATATCAAAGAAATGACACTGTTGACTGGTACAATTCTTGCCGTTGTCGTTGTGAACAGTCTTTCTTTTTTAACCTTGCAATACTAAAAGCCACTACTATAGGCAGGAAACTAAAACAAGAGATACAGATAAAGCAGATCTTAAACAGACTGAGAAAGATACAGGTTGACATAAGACTTAAAGGATTGGAGATTATAATCTGAAGTAAAACAACCAGAAGGCAGAGAGTTCCACATGCGAGCAGTATGTGAGAAGAATCTTATGGAAAAAAGTTTTTGTGACATAAAACCTGTACCATTATAGGATGAGCAGTAGATGATAGCTTTGTGGTCCATGAGAAAATCATAAATGTAAATAAAAATAATTTTTTTTTTCTCAGCAGAGTGCTGTCAAATGTGCCTTCTTTTATGATTATTAAATTATTGTAATTTTAACTGTAAAAGCATGCTTAGAGTAACAAACTCCCCAAACTATCAAAAAATGTTTAGTTCCATAAAATACATTTTGTGGGTGGTGATCTTTTAACAAATTTGACTTTCAATGATCTCCCACCATTATGGTAAATAATAATAAAAAAAAACAATGCCCTATTTGTCGTTATTTTGTTTTCTCGACACAAGTCTATATTAAAAAAATTGTGGTTTGTCTGTTTCAGATGGTTTTCTCTCGGACATCGTGTCAAGAAGAAATAATGACAGAAAACTAATAAAAATATAATAACCTTGCAAAAACAAACCATTTTTAAAAATAAAAACATTACTGCATCATAATGAATAAACAAATTATTTTGTCTCCGATTTACTTTGCTTCTTAAGAACTATCAAATTTTTTAACCTAATCGTTAATTATTCATGAACTAGTCCTGTTTAAACCTCAAAAATTGCAACATAATCACTTTGTTATTTTGATGTATAATTTACAAGCATGTCGCTTAAACTGTAATATTTAAAATGTGAGCTGGGATAGCAACTGTGCGATTGTTAATAATAAAAGCAACTTAATTTCACAAAAAAAATATCATCCTATAATAATCTTATTTAGATAAAAATATGTTTGACAAAACTTAAACTTCCACAACATAGCCTTTTTTTTTTAAATTTATAAGGCTTTTATGCATTTTTAAAATTTTATTTTTCAGCTGAACTTTTAAGTAAGTTTTAAACCTGCTTAAAAGTGTAATATATTTGTACATGTTTGTTTCGTTTTTAATTTTAATATCATTGAATAATTCGCTCGTCCACAGGTTTATTTTAAATTTTATTGTAGTTCTATCGTTTATCTTCCCATTACATATACTTATATTTAAAATTACTGCTCCATTTCTCAGAAGTATGACTTGTTTACACAGAAGTGAGTTTCAAACCCAAGATAAAAATCAAAGTGTTATGAAATCAAGATAACATTGCTTAATAAGCTAAAAAATATATTTTGCTGTGGGTTTTAAACAAGCTAAAATATACATACCAACATCAAAATGATGGGTAATAAGAAGTATTTAAAAAATATAAAAATTTGTTTTCAGTTTTGGCTTACATTGATCATTGCTATATTAAATACAACTACTAAAGCAACTTCGACATTTGTTTTCACATCTTTATATCGCCAACTGATATTTAAAGTTATGATAAAAGCTGGTTGATATTTTTGCTGAATATTATGAGTACAATGGTTAACCTTTCAGCTAATGTTTTAATTATCTGAGAAATATGTGTAGTTATTCCACTTTTAACTTTTTCGTTTTTAAAAATATATTTCATGCAGCCAAACTAAACTGAAGACTGACAGTACTTTAAAGACAGGCAAAAAAAAAAGAAATCAAATCTCGGCAAACAATGAAACATTTCCATAAATCTAACAACATATTTACAACTTATTTACTTACTTATATATTTTTATTGACCAAAATATTCTATGAACACATATGTATACTGCGGGAAAAAATTAAGCAAGGCAGACAAACAAAAAATATAAACAAGCTATTATACAGAGATCAAATATCATTTGTTAAACTAAAGCATTAATTGTACAACAAGAACACTTTGCTGGTCCAAATGATCAAGATATTCACATGCAGCATGTGGAAAACATGTGGCTAAACATGTGGAAAACATGTGGCTAAACATAAAATTTCACATCAATTTAGAAGAAATGATGCTCTTTTGAATCGTATTTTCATGAATTTTAGTATGTTAAGTTTACGAATGTAAACTGCATGCTAAGAAATATGCTTGAAGTTTCATTTTACATAAAAAAGAGAAAGAAGAAAAAATATATATATACATACCTGACGAATTACAGAAGCTTTCTCACATCTTCCAACTGCCAATATTGAAAAAACTACCAAAATGTTATTACAGAGCATTTTACTGAAAAATTATTACCTAAAAAATTGAATAAATAATACAAGAAAATGAATTTAACAACTATGAAAAATTGATTAACCATAATAACGTAAATTCTTAAACATGAAACCTCATGAAACTATAAGAAACTACATGAAACTTTATTGGAAACCACAGGAAATCAGTAGAAAAAATGTAAACCATATCCTATAAATTTAGAAAACCAGCAGCATCTGTTGTGCCACTAACCACTTTTTCAATTGGTTACCTGTGGTTTCCCATATAGTTTTCCCATATGGTTTACTATAGTCTGTTGTTGTTTCATGTTTTAGTCACTAAATTTATTGCAACCTCCCAACCCAGGACATAAATCCAGAATCTTAAATAATTTAACAAACTTACACAAGGTTAATAATGACTCACTCAGTGAAGAATTTAAAGAAAAACTTTGCTGTTACCTCAAAAGGTCAACATAATTTTTAAAAATCTGTTATAAAAGGAAAAAAAAAAATATATATA
>JAUZNK010042596.1:0-16955 GCA_035046665.1 Euphysa ruthae | reverse complement strand
TATATATATGTTATGTTATGTTATGTTATTGGATTCTAATAATGTGGTACATTTTTTATGTAAAATAAAGTTATGACTGTGTGTGTGGCCAAAAAAACAGAATAAGCCATTAACATCGAAAAAATACCTATTGCCTGGTCTTTGGGGAAATGATGGCAACAATAATGATGATCATCAACAACAACAACATCATCATTATACATACATAATTTTATTTTTTCTTATAAACTACACAAACCACCAATCTTTCTTGGTGGTTTCATTAAATTTGGTTTTAGTTACTATTGTGGAATACACATGGCATTAGCGCTTCATTTTTTTTTATCGACTATTGTCTGTTTATTGGTGTAAACTAACAAAAAACGTTGTTCTGAAAAGTTAATTTTCTGTGCTCTAAAATAATTTTAAAATCCATTTATAGTAATTAGATGTTTATAAAATAATTATAGTAATTTGATATTTAATTTTTCTAATATCATAACTACCTATTCCAATATCAATAACATCAGAAAATATCAAAAATATATATCTATAAAAATATTTTAAATTAAATTAAATTAAAATGGCTAAGAATTTTTTGATTGTCATATTAAAGAGACTTTAGAGATGCATGAAAACACTTCACTTAATGTATTTAATGGGAGGTTTGGTAAGTTGGAAAATAAATAAAAAGACTTGAAAGATGAAAACAAACTAAATTCACGGAAATAAAAAAATCAACAAAGTTTTTAAGCAAAATGTATGAGGGAGTTGTCATGGAGTTAATGGAAACGGGAAAGCAGAAAACTATGAAATGAAAGATAAAATGGCTGAGTTAGAAGACAAAATAATTGGAGATTTGGGGGGGATCGAAGAGAGTCGAGAGATGTAAAAGCAGAGTGAATTGAAGATTAAGGCAGTTATCAGGGAAAAGTTGTGGTTAAAAGGGGATATTTGTATTGAAAGGGCGTATCGTGTTGGAAGAAAAAATGAGGGTGATGGAACAAAGAAAAAGCGAACAATTGTGGTAAAGTTCCTAAATTATAAAGACCGGAATGCAGACCTTCAAAAATTCAATTACTTGTAGCTGTGGAATGAAAGCATCTACATGGAACATACATATACTTTAAATAAACACACCTTAAAGTTAAGAAACTGAATAACCATTCTGAAAGCACATGTGTTGAAGTTGTTGGTACATCCGTAAAAAACAACATTGTCTTTTCAATATACAGACTGCCTGTTGGTAAAGTTTCATATATCACTTGTTAAAAATATGCTGAACACTCTACATTAAGTAATTAAAACCCACTCAAATATCGACGAACACAATTACAAGATTTAAAAACCTCTTTTATACAAATAAATTAAGCAGGCTCAAGTAAACTATTATTCTAAGAAATTTGTGAAGTGTAACTCAAATGCAAAAAACCTTGGTCAATAATAAACAAACTAATTGGTAGAAAGAAAACTGACCATGATGATATGCACAAAATTATAAATTTAAATAACAAAATTACAAATAAATTTGAACAGGTATGTAAAAAACTTAATAAATACTTTGTGAATATCGGGATAAACTTAGCGTCTAATACTAGTCCGATAGAGAAAGATATGTTAAATAAATATCTCGATCCTACCATAAATGTAAAAATTGAAAATGACGATCTTACCCATAAAGAGTTCAACAATGCCATTTCTTCTGCTAAACAAAATTAATCAAGTGGTTTTGACGAAATAACTAGTAACGCGTTTCTTACTGTAGTTAACAGTATATGAAAGCCTGTGCTTTATGTTTTAAAAAAATCTTTCAACGATATGGTTTTTTTCCAACCTACTTAAAATTGCTAAAGTAAATCAAATATTTAAAAAAGATGATCATACTCTTGCGCCAAACTATCAACCTGTATCTTTGCTTCCAGTTTAAAGTTTACCTTTACTTAGTTTTTTCAAAAGTATTTGAGAGTTATTTATAATAGAATATTTAATAAATTTACATATAATCATTTATTTTATAGTTAACTGAAGAAAATTTTAATTCTTTTGAAAAAAATTATTCCGTACTTGGAATATTTAATTGATCTTTCAAAAGCATTTGATACAGTTAATCATGAAATTCTTTTAACAAAATTGAAACATGGGATAAAATGTGAAATTTTTGAATGGATTAATAATTACCTAAAATATAGGAAGCAACTCGTTAAATGCAAAATCCGGGTTTTTTAGATATTGTATCACAAGGTTCTATTTTAGGACCATCATTGTTTTTAATTTTAAATGATATGTATACAGTCTCAAACCTTGTATCTACAGTAATGTTTGCAGATGATACTAATTTATTTTTGAATAACTGCAATGTTAAAAATTTTTTTACAAGCATGAATGATGAATTAAAACATTTTTCTCTTTGGTTTAAGGCAAATAAACTGTCCTTAAATTGTGTCAAAACTAGGTTTATTTTATAAGCGTGGGATCCACAGAAAATCTATATTTAAGACTTCAATTTTTATCCATTGATGGTGTGGAAGTAAGAAAGACAAATTCAATAAAGTTTCTAGGAGTTTTGATTGAACAAAACTTAAATTGGAGTAGTCATGTCAAAATTTTGAAAACTAAACTATCTAAGGCAATATGAGTGTTTGTAAATGTAAATCTTTTTAAAATTTTAAATCATGAAAATATACTTCAGTTTTTCTCATAGTTATTTGTGTTATGCAAATATTGCTTTGGGGAGTAAATAAACAAACTAACCGACTAAATTTATTCAAACTTCAGAAGAAGGCATGTCGAGTTTTAAACTTTAAAAGGAAATGTGAAGGTTCTAAAGTTTTAAATAACTACCATTAATATGTACAAAGTTTTAATGTTTATGTGATGCTTTAAATGAGGAGCTTTACCTAAAGTCTTTGATATTTTATTTGAAAAATCTTCTCGCCAAAATTTAAACTTACGACTTAATAAAAATTCTAATAATTTTAAATTTCCATTTATAAAATCTAAATTAAAGGAGTACAGATGTCCTAAACTGTGGAACGACTTTGCAGATAAAAATTTGAGAGGTCTTAGTAATTTTAAATTTATAATTTAAAACAACATCGATTGATTTTGATCAAAAATGTTAAATAACACTTATACTTACATTTTGTTTATATTTTTTAACAATTTCTTTATACTTAAGGGGCTCTAGGAAACTTCCTGATAAGATCTTTTCATGACATTTTTGTTATTAATATTAACGTTATACTGTTATTTTGTAAATACTATGTGCGTACATTTTCAAGGTATCAAGTATTGGGCGAGGAATTTGAGTGTGACAAAACTGTCAGAGAAGAATATATAGTTAAATTGGGCATTAATGATGTAGACGATTAGATACTTTAGATCACGGATTTGTGCAGCCTTGTAAAAAATCTTAATATTGTTCCTTACTAGCCATAAAATCATAACCATGCAGATGAAAGATGTTTTATTTAAGGGAAATATTTATATTTCATTCACATGTATATATTTAATGATGGTACACACCATAGTTATAAATAAATTTTAGATATACTAATACAGACCAACAAATATTTTTGTGTTTGAAATAAAAACCCATAGCAAAAATTATAAATTCTAACAGCAAATACTACAAGAACAAGACTTGCAGTTCCAGTTGAGGAGAGATCTTTTAAAAAGAGAACAAGATTTGAAGTTCTTTGAAGAGATTGGGAGACTGTTCCAGAGAAAACAGGCTTTAAGCAACAAGGAATTTATTCCTTATATGTATGATTTTGCCAGAGGAAGATCCAAAATACAACCGATGTGTAAGGAGTAGGGTATTTGCTTTATTTAAAAAATTTCATAGGAGATTTGCTTTATTTCAAAACATTCCCACATTAATTCTGGGATTAATTTATTTACGGATTTTTAACTCTCAATCATGAGAAAATGCAGTTATTTTGTATGAATTTTGACTGTATTTTCTAAAAACAATAGTTCTTAAAAGCTCAAGAAAATGTCTTGATGAATCGTCCTTAAAGTTCTCTTTTGTACCTTATGAATGATAATAAACTCAGTTTTCTTACAAAACACCCATATAAGTGGAAAATACAAAAATTAGTTTAAAACATAGCTATGTACCAGAGTCTTTGTCTGCTTGACATCTAAGGAGCTTCTAAGTCTAATCAGACACCTAAGTTTGTTATTGGCCTGCATACATAATTTCTGGATGTGACTAGTAAAATTTAAATTACAGTCTATAGTAATACCAAGAAGTTTTACGTCTTTTTTTACATCAATTTTTTTATTAAATATCTAAATGGAGCATCTTTCACTACTGAAAACATAATTGGAAACTCTGCAGGATTTTCTATCATAGAATTGTATTTAAACCACTCTTGCAATCAGGAAGCGGCATTTTGAAGACGAGATTTATTTTTAAGACGAGAACATTTTATAGAACAAAGATATAGCACATAGGTATAGGGTATTATCATCTGCAAAGTTACAAATATCACAGACAAAGACAAAATAGAACATGTAATTTATAAAAATATTAAAAAGGAGAGGCCCAAGTATAGATGGGGTACACTTAAGATAATATCCAACCATTAACAAAATTTTGAACCCAGCTTAACTCTTTGCTTCCTAGAAATGAAGTAGCTTTTAATGAAATGCAAATTTTTGACAGAGAAGCCATATGCAGTGAGTTTCACGAGGAACAAATCATGAGGGATGCAATCATATGCTTTCGACAAACCCATAGGTTTGTACCTATACTCCTTTTTTTAATGAGACAACTTTGACACTTCATAATTAATCTAAACAAAGTTTGATGGGTGAAGAAACCTTTGCAAAAACCACATAGCAAAGGTGAAAATTTATCATTGGAAAAACGTGTAATTTGTTAAAACAACACGAAGACTTTTGACATCGTGGGGTATGTATAATGATTAGCTGATAATTCCATTTATCTAATGCATCATCTTTTTTATGAGCAGGGAATATGTTGTCTTTTATAGTGACATTAATCTAAGACCTAGTATGTTTCAAATCATCCCAAGGATGATCTTGTTCTGTTGTTATTAATTTTTTTAAAAGGATTTCGTTATAATTCAAATGTAGTTTTAACTTATTTAATTATCATGTATTGGTCAGTGTGTTGAGATTCAACACATCGATTAAACCAAACCTTAAAATAAAGTAATATTTTTAAGAAGAAAAAAAAGCAAGCCAAGGAGTCGTCAGACACCAAAGCTCTTCGCGGACATACAATATTTCGTATTTTACAAAATAAAGAAACGAACATATTTTTTATCAAAGAAGACATTTATTATATATATATATAAAAAATCTTAAATCAACTTTGGGTGCATGTTTAATTATTTGACCTTTTTTAACCTTGACAGAAATTCACTAATGATCAACCTGTTTGATCAATCTGTATTGTTCAAGAACCATTAGGATTCCACAGGATTCATTAGTTTGTTTCACTTTTCGGGAGTTTAAAAAACTATAGAAAAGCAAAAATTCAGATTTCTGAAAAAATTTTCAGAGCATAAAAATGGCCACTTTTTAATCAAAATTTTCTTGGAATTGCTTGTTTATTTTTTTTCTTTATTTTTTTCAATTTCTTTTCAAAGCAGAAAACCATTGGTGAGAAAATCTTTTAGCCATCATTCAAAAATGTTCACTTTTTGGTGCTGAGCTGGAATTTAACAACTTTTACAAAATCACGTTGTTCTAGTAAAATTTAATGTTAAAATTTTTGGACTTTGTGGTCCTAAAACATATGTTCATTTTTTCAACAAAATGACCAGGCTGGATGATGAAAGGTGTGCAATCATTCGCGCACGCCTCCACACACATCTGGAAAAAATAAGGAGTGTGACTTATTGCATGCTTAGGTTTTGTAAAGTAGAACTGTTCATATTTTTTTTTTAATCATAACATCAAGTCTTATTGCTATATACTGATTCAAAATGAAATGATACATACCAAGTCACGTTAATACCTGTTCTTTTAAATAAATCAGATCACGGTAAACTATTCAAAATGTATTAAACACCTCGATGTTCTTTTTATTGATATATTTTTTGAAAATATGATGAATTTTTTGAAACGGCAAGTTAGGAGAATCTATTTTTTCATCAATTATATATACTTCCACCACGAAAAAAAGCCTAATTCTATAGAGTAATTATTGTTTACTGTAGCTATGGGGAATAAGAAAATCCTTTCAAATAAAGAAAAAGAAATCACTTTTTTATGTATTTAAAAAAAACACAACATGATTTAATAATGATATTATAAGATAATAAAAAGTAATATATGTATATACAAAATATCACGGTAAATACTTTATATTTTATTCTTGGATAGTTCCTGGTTCATCTGTTGATGAAATATGTTCAAGTTATTTTATTAAGAAATAATGGAATTTAAGCCTATTAAATAACTGTTATGAATATTAAATGCACATGTATCCAAGGTTATGATAAAAGTGAAGTGCTATTTAAAGCAATTG
This sequence comes from Euphysa ruthae, assembly GCA_035046665.1. Lineage (NCBI taxonomy): Eukaryota > Metazoa > Cnidaria > Hydrozoa > Anthoathecata > Corymorphidae > Euphysa > Euphysa ruthae. The sequence goes on along the minus strand of JAUZNK010042596.1, from coordinate 10,468 downwards.
ATATTTTTACATAGCAGTTAAAAATAAAATAATAAATTCCCGTTAGCTTTTTCTGATAATCAAAACATTAGCTGTAAAGTTAACCACATATTTATAATATTCTTCTGCACTGCTTCATCACTAAAGTTTAAAAAATCCTGCAGACAAGAGCATATATCTTTATAATAATTACAGTCCAGGTATTTAAACCCTATTTAAAAAGATTGACTAAAACAATAATAAACATTTTTTAAGGTGCGGAATTTTTTTTTGATATTCAAAAACATACCTTTTTAAAAATCTAACATTTGCTATGATAAAATAACATAACATTTTAAATTGCTATTAATAACATCCCACATAGCAAACTTTTAAAGTCACATGGTTTTTGAGAATCAAATGTTTAAAAAACATTGAGTTAAATTTCTTTTATTTTTTAAAATTTTATATTATCGAGTAAATGTTTGCTATTTTTTAAAAATTTTATATATGATAATCGAATAGAGAGAATGGTTGTTCGATATTATATTAAAAATAACAAATTGATTATATTGAAGTTTTTGTAGTTTTAACAGGACTGGTAGTTCATGAACTAAGCCGTTTGCTAAACAATACTTTATATGTAAAATCCGGAAATTATTTGGATTTTTTCCACATAATTTAATATATTTTGAAATATCCGGAAATCAGGATATATCTGGAAATAGACGATCCTTGAAACGAAACCACGCCTCACATTAGATAGACGTGCAATTTTTTAAAGAAAATGACCACATGCCTCACTGTAAAAAGGAGTGAGAACCACAAAATTTCAGTTTAAATACTCATCATCAAGCCTGAAGATCAACGTAGTCCTAAAACACATGTTCATTGTTTTGTTTAAGTAAATATTACCAATACCCATGGTTGTTTTTGAAATGTTTTGTGAAGTCCTTGAGTCATACATACTTATTTAGTTTTAAACATCAAAAACTTAAATTTAAATTAAGTATATTTAAATATTATATTTCATCTAGATATTGGAAGAAATTTCAACCCTAACCATATTCCTTCACTTGTAATTTCACTCTCTTTATGTTTTTTCTCATAAATCAAGATCAAAAGCCTGATAAAAGTCGAATTTGAAATCAAACAATGCTCATAGAAACCAGCAGTAAACAGTAAATGGGCTATTGAAATTTTTTTCTTCAGTCATTTCTAAATTCCATGGAAATGATATAATGCAAAAAAGCAGCTCTAAATATAAAAAAATGAAAGGAGTTTTGGCTAACAAAAGAAGAATAATTGAAGCAAGAAGAATAGTAGTCTAAGAATTTAAAAAACAATAAGAATGAGGTCTAAGAATTTAGAGAATAATTGAATGAAAAGAAAATAAAATAATTACTATTCATTTTCTGTGGTAATTTTCGTAATTGAATCCACTCCTTTAGTTAGTTGTGCTACCTCCACTAAACCTCTATCTTGCATCTCAGTGAGAAATTTTGACATCTAGAAAAATAACACATATAAACAAAATAGAAAACCATTCGGATGTTAATAAATTAAAGGTCAAAAATTTAACTATTATGAAATCGCCAATTCCTTCATTTAATTTCAAAAATGGAAAATAGATCATAAATTTTTCAGAAAAAGATAGATGCATTGCTTCTAAAAATTACCAAATTACCTGGAAAAACCCTGGAAATTCATCAAAACGATAAACACGTTAAGTTGAGCGGTATCTAAGCAATGGACAAAAATCTCTTTCAAATATATATAATCTCAAATACCTTTTTATATGACGATTTTTTAACATCAATTCTTTGGTCATCTGGACTAAAAATAATTGAGGAATTTTTATAATCTGTTAAAACAAAATCGGTTTCCAATAAAAATATTCATATAAAACGCAAAAATTTTACCCATGAATTTACACTTAGGGACCGTTCCAAGTTAGCGTCTCTTATCTTTAGGACGTGCGTCGTTTTCATTTATTTTTGGTTTGTTTTTTCTTCCAGTGTCTCCTTTATACAATAAATCAGTGATATTTGAAATCTGCCTTTATATCATATACCTAATAACACGGTTATTCCCACAAATTATAATAATAGCTCCACGTGGAGACATTAACATGACCTGATGGATAATCTTTGTTGAATATAATACAGAATTCAGATAGTCTTATATTTGGATTCGGTAAACTACACAGCAAGAACCACAATATAAATGATAGATTTAACATGATGTAGGTATTTAACAAACGTTAACAAAAATAACTTTACTAGCAAAAAAGATCTACATAAGCTTATCTACACTCTGTTTTTTTTTTTTTTATAACGCTTTTATGTATTCTGGAGTTTTTCATTTCAGTTGATATATTATGTAGGTTTTAAACAAAACAAAATTTAGATTTTATTTTATGAACATACAAAAAATAATGAATACAAGAAAAATAAGGAAATAAATAAAGCACAGGTACGCAAATATCAACTCCAAACCTAAAACTTCCTTTCAAAAGTGATTATGCTTTACCTTACACCTTGCAGCACTTACACACATATTGAATGTCCACACCTGCAAATTCCAAAAAAACCAATTTTTAATTTCAAGGCAGCTTTTAACTTCACTGTTACTAACCAGGAGATTAAGTTTTGTTGCATTCACTTTCAACCCTTTTTCTTCCACTAATCAAAGTTTTCAATTAACTCTTCCATTATCGCTGCAATAAAAACCAAATCATACAGTAACTCCTATGAACAACCTATTCTCAACTCCGTAGAAAATACCTCTAAACAAAAATAAACAACAAAACAGTAAGTACCAAGCTCAGATGTATACCAACATTCACAAAAAATTATTCATCACTAAGTGAATCATTAACTATAACCTGATATATAAAAAGCAAAAAAAAATCTGTCCAAAACAATTTTTCGTGAAGCTGCCTGGGTAAAAATATTGCATCAGTAATGCCAAGCCCTGAAAAAACCCAAATAACATCTAATTTATATCATATATTTCTTTAAGTAGTTTATCAATCAACCTTTTGACAACCTTTATTACTTGATCAACCAACTTCAACCCTCTATAATTATTTCTTTGTATATAAGCACCCAAAAAATTTGACCAACAGTCGTTTTGGATAACACATCCTTATATAACATCCATCATAATTTGATAACAACGACTGCCATTCAAATTGATAGCCAGGATATAACCCAAAGAAAAAAACTTGGATTACTTATACCTCATCTAACAGAAGCATTTAGCTACTAAAGGACTCCAAACCAGCATTTGTCTATTAATGAAGGAAAAATACCTGTCAAAGAAAATGTTTCATTCAAGGCATATAATCCAAACAAACCAAATAAATACAGAATCCAAAACAAATAATGTACAAATTATGTGACTCCGCCAATGGTTATTGTATGTTTGAACTTTGTATTGTACGAAACGCTACCTTACAAATATGGAAAAACACATGACTTTGTTCCTCGCTTACTAGAAAAATACTTGAAAAAAGGACTTATTATAAACATGGACAATTTTTATTCATCTCCTTATCTTTTTTATATTCTACGTCAAACGTTAGGCACAGCAGCTTGTGGTACATGCCGATCACTTAAAGGTTTACCAAAAGAAAGCACAATGGCGAAGTTCAAGACGAAAGGTGAGTCGATTGCTATGACATGCAACAATACAATAGTTTCTTATCGTATGTTTGACAGAAAGCATGTTACATTAATGTCTACAGCTTATAAATGTAATCAAACAGATACTGATAAAAAACATCAAATAAATGAGGTGATTAAACGACCAAATAATCTACAAAAATATAAACAAGTACATGGGCTGTGTAGACTCAAATGACCAGCTACTGCAATACTCTTCATTATATCTTAAAAGTCTGAAGTGGTGGAAGAAAGTTTTCTTCAGGCTTTTAAATTTAGCAATAGTGAATGCATTGGTCCTTTTTAGAGAATGGAAAGAAAGGATGAAAGTAATGCTTTTTTAAAAATCCTAAAAAAATCCCCTCCGCTCCTTCCCTCCCTTCCTTTTCTCTCCTTTCCCTTCCCAGTGCAGCAAACCATGGTTGTGCTGCGCGGAGAAAAAATTACAACTTCAAAAGCGTTAGATCGCAATATTACGATAATTATAGACTACTTTCAAAGAGGCAAATGCAAGGCTGCAAATAAGCGTCGAACAAAAGTCAATGTCCAATAGGATTAGTGCTTTGTTCTTTTCAAATCGTTTTCTCTCAGACATTGTATCTGGGAGAAATAAAGACAAGAGAACTCATGTAAAACATGATATAAATGACAAATATGTAAAAGATAAAAATTTAACTCTTCCTACCTTTTAATAAAATAACAAACATAAAATGGCGTGTGGAACGCGATTTATATTAACCAGATAATACAAAAGTCTACGAATAAAATGGTGGGATGCAGGACTTAACATTAGTATAAAACTTTTTTAAGGATTGTTTACACCAACTATACCCATTGTTAACCACCTAAATGCTTAAATACACATAGCTAAGTAATTAAAAGTTAAGCTTTCTTCTTGATCATAATTTATAATATTCTATCATTATTCCATTTATAACAAACAAATCTGCTAACCAATAATAACTTTTAATTTGAAAAGATAAAAAAAAAATTAAAGCTTTAATCTTTTTCAAAGAAATAATTCTTCTGTCTGTCAAAAATCTTTTACAAAATCAATATTTTGCAAAAGAATGATAACTATTCTTTCTGTCAAACCGTGCCCTGGCCAGTAACCAATAATTTCAGTGAAATTCAGATATATTTCTCAAAATAATTTTAATATGATATTACATTTGGCTCTCGTCCGTAGGTCTCTTTCATTAATGTTCTATTGTTGTTTTTTGTTTCATCGTCAATCCTGATATTTAAAATTGGTGCAGAAATAGTGAATTGTGAACTGCTGAAAGTTATAAAAGTAGATCTTACCTTTAACACTAAAAAAAAAAAATTGATATGTTGATTATAAATAAGTTTTTATAATCTTACGTAAGTTTACTTATAGATTGATGAAAATTCTAACAGTTTTTTTTTTTTTAGTAAAAAAATGTAATCATACCCTTACATATGCCACTCCCCATATTTATATTCGCCTCATAAACGAAACAAGCAAATTTGCCACAAAAGGTCAATCACATAACTACTAGTATAAAAAAAAAACGGAGTGATATGTTTGATAGCATAATAGCATTTAACCCTATAAAATAATTATTATAACACCCTAATCGCTTTTTCTTGGAAATATAGATAAAGGCAGGAAATAACTTAACGATTACACATATTTAATACGCATCCAAGGTTACGAGAAAAGACAGCTAATCCAAAAATATTTAAAATAAGCAGATACGCCACTTAAAGAAATTGATATTTGATCCAAAATTCTACACTAATTTTTTACAATTTTTATTTTCAAAAAAATTCCGGAAATCATCAACAATAACGAAAATATCCTGAAATCCGATAATATCCAGAATACTTGCATCCTTGGGAAAGTAAATAATACAAATATTAGTCATAGAAAGTTTTTGCAAACAAATTTCTGTGCCAAAGTCATTATACCGGCTATTGAAGAAGTTGGTGGTAGTATTGCCCCGCCTCAAAATAACCATGAGGCAGGTGTACATTTCAAAGGTTAACAGCATGACATTTCCCCTAAAAGATTCAAATAGAGGGTCAAAAAATAGAATCGGTCGATCGTGTAAAGTTTGTGTGTCTACCGAACGTAAAATTCTCTACCCATTGCTATTACATATACAGAAAAGTTTATATCTTACCCCCCTTCTAACTCTACAAATATTACTGAAGCTTCTAAAAACCCGACTTCCTAAACACAGCACACTTCAAGAGAACTAAACTTTAATATTTTAATTACGTCATCTCCTCAACATCACTAGTGTCTAACTTTGTCGATCACCTTTGTCTTCCACCTGATATCTGTCCTACCATCCATGACAACTAAACTCCAAAGTTCAATATGGTTCTCACTCTGAGTCAAACATATAAAAACTGCCAGGGATACTTTTTAAATTCCTATACTATAAAAATTTTGTTTTTAATGGTTATATGCAATGTAATTTTTCTCTTAAAAAAAGGAGATTACATGTTTAATATTCTTTTTCAATTCATTATCCAAGACCTTTAGTTTTGCACTCAAAATATGTTGTCACTTAGCAACTACGTTAGAGACATCCTTGAAAATATAGCAACTTATTTTATACAAGAATAAAACCTCAAATGATTTTGAATAAGATTCCTTATTTTAGGAGTAACAAGGAAAAAATCTAGTTTTAGATCTCTCAGAAGGGTTTAATATTTCATAATTTTTATCATGATTGATTAGAAATATTAAAAAACAATCAACTGAAAAATCATAAAAAATATAAAATAAAAGTAGAGCAAATATATTTACATATATTGAAACAAACTTACCAGATAGGGTGCAAGTATTGACTGGAAAAACTGCTCACAAGAATGGGAAGTGCAATTTTTTTCGAATTTAGCAATGCTTGGTAAAAACAATTTTCTAACAAAGCATCCATCTCCTCTAAAATGAATTATATTTACAGGCATCAAATAAATCTTGATTTGAAACACAACTTACTCTCTGAAACTAAAACTATGTAAACTAAACTTTTAGTATAACAAAGTTTAGTTTACACTGTTTTAGTTATGGCTAAGCCATAACTTATAGCTAAGCCTCTAAGACAGAATAATTAAATTAATAATGCTCAATGTTTTTAACGTTTACAACACAGAGAAAAAAGTTACACAATTAGGATAAATTTGTTTTTGTCACTTTTAAAATAGAGCAGAATGAAAAAAATTATGATTAACGAAATATGCTTGGATTCTTTTTTATTGGTGTGTTATCATATTGATAAAAAAGATTTAATAATATACCCTTTTTTTCATATATTTTAAAATAATGTTCGTAATTCATATTCAGGAACGTAAAAATATATATTTCCATTAAATAAATGATAATAATAAATATTACTAAAATATTAAATCAACATTCTTATCATATTTTTATGTATTCTTAATATTCATTCTTACCAAAAATAATTGTTTTTTTTTTTACTTCTTTTCTATGTGATCTGTAGATTTCCATAAAGTTTATGCTGCCAATATCACTTAATAAATGTCCTCTGATGTCCTTTAACTTAGCTAAACGGGGGCTTTTATACTTTTGAGTGAAAGGTTCTACAAACCTGGAGGTAGCTCCAGGGACTAGTGTGGTTTTACCCTCAAAGTGGAAGAGATTAAGGCCCTCGTGGTGTCTTCCTTGCTTGTGCGAATGAACAGCAAAATAGCAACCATGAACCACAAATTTTTATTGGAGATTTTCGTTTTGTCAATATTTAATTTAATCTCAGCATGATTTAATTTTTACCGGGAATAATACAATTAGTACATCTCCCCACTGTCCGCAGATCCGAGAACTTGTTTTTTTTCATTTAAAAAAATATTTTAATTCACTTCAGTGGTATGAGTTCCAATCTCTCCACTATCAAAACTTTTTTTTTTATTTATTTCAAACTATAAAACTACCTATTTGAAAAAACATGATGAAACAAGGGCTCAAGAAAACTCTATAATCAAAAATTGAACTCTAATTTTGAGTGCCATAAAAATTTACCACGTTTTAGATATAAATACGAATTTGATGACAATGATATTATTGCCGCATAGATGCTGTATAATAAACTCCTCACTACCAAATGTTTGTTTATTTATCTAAAATTAAAACTACATATTTGAAAAAAAAAAAAAAAAAAAAAAAAAGCTTTAAAAAGTCTGTTATAGTTATTTTTTTAAGAGATAAAACTCTATTCCTTGATCTATCAACATTAATAAATTCTTGAACATCTTCAACGTAAATCTATTCATGATCAAATTCAATGTTCGTACATTTTTGATCAATTCTGATGTTAATTTAATGAATTTTGTCGGAAATCTTAAGAAGACAACAAAGTACTAATCACTAATAAACATCTTCATTTTTTTCTATTCAATATAACATTGTATTATCAATGCCAGATTTTAATTATCTCAGCAAAATAGTTGCAAAAATTTAACCTTTTCACTTTTATAAAAAGCGTTTTTTTTTCAGATTTTTTTTGGAATTTTATGGAATACTATTAAATGTCTGTTTGTTATTTGAAACTTTAAAAAAAATCCTCTTAATTTTATGACAAAAAAAAAGAATTACACTATACATACAGTTCTTGCCAAATTCTATCATGTATAGAAAATTTGTTTGGAACTTTTTAAATTTAGCCATAAATTAGGAATTACCTTAATGAATTTATGGGTTTTACTTTAAAGGAATCTTACATTAAAAATGATATACCTTGAGGTGAAAGTTCCTCTTCTAAATTTGTTGTTTCAACGCAATTAATTTCATCAGAACAACTTTTGGCTTCTTCAGCATTAACAGACTCACTATTTTCTAGAGAAAAGTTGCTTGTATATTGGATAAAGACCAATTTATGGCACAAAATTAATAGGTAAATATTAACAACACCTTTCTACCTTAATAAGGAGATAATTTGAATATTAGTTCTGCAAACAACTATTTGTTTAGGAGTAAAATTTTAATCAAAACACTTTTTTGAAAGAAAAAAACCCTTTTATGATCCCTTATGTAGAATTAATGGATAAGTAATCATGCATATAATGGATTTAAGATACTGTTTAATTCTTTTGAAGTCAAAAATTGATGAAAAAGGAATGAAAAATTAAACTAACAGATACCCGTTATTTTGCATGGATTTATTTTTTTTAAATTAGGCAAACCCTTTAAAACCCAAAAGAAGAAATGAGTGTGGTAAGTTTATTTGGAACAGGAACCAAAAATGTTAAGTATGCAGCCAAACTGAAGGGATTTTGTTAAGTATAGGAAGATACAACCCAATATTTTCTGGACCTAGATAAATTAGATTATTTGTTGAAGGACACCAATGAAAAAAATCAGATCTTTGTAACTTTCAGCACTTTCCATCAGGTTCTAATAAGAAAAATAATTTAATAAATGAGCTACCACTCACAAGTAGACTCAGAGCAAAATTTTGATTTGACCTGTCATATATCTACTCAAAATGCTAGAGAATCGAAGATTTTGAAAATTGTTTCTCAGTAAATACATCCATGATAAGTAATGCATACTGCTCTTCTCCAATATTGAGTTTTTATATAATTTTCTTCATGACCATTGGCCCAAAACTTAATAAAAAAATACCATCAATATATAAAGGCTTGGGAAAGCATGGCAAGCTTGTTGGCAAGCCAAAGTTAAAAATGGCATATGATAATTATTGATAGAAGAAAACTGCAGCAGAATTCAACAAACAACAAATTTTCTTACGCTACCAGTGATTACTATACAATAAAGCTATAGCTAAATGGAAATAAATTTTCTTTTGACAGTATTGAAATTACTTTTAATTTGGTTTTGATCTATTCAAAGAATAGTTTATATAAAAAAAAAGTGATTTTATAGTATAACTCATACATAGTGAAATAAAAACATGTTTTTAATTTTAAAATATATTTCAATTTAAAATTTAACTAAAAGTATGAAAGACCCACTTTTACACAAAGTTAAATATTAAAACAATTTAATTTTTACATTTCAATGAAATAGTAATGATTCTTTTGTTAAACGCTTAACAGAAATTCTCTGTGGACACTATTGAAACAAATTTTTATTTGGTAACTAACAACTTACATGCATGAATGAACATATCATATCTTATTTTCTCGATTGAAGTATTCTCTACTGTTCAAATATTATTATTAAGTAAATGGGGAGGCAAGACAATATATGAAGGCGAGACAAAATATGAAAAAAAAGCACAAATTTTAACCCAGATTTCGGCCCAAAAATCTGCAGAGTCAGCAAAAAAAAACTCTCCAGACTATAGAAAATTTTTCACCTTTTTGCTAAATGAGCTCCAACTGCAAAGCTCGCTATGCTTGCTTTTTTTGCTTTTGCAAAAATATGTAATATCTTCTTAATCTAGATTTTAAACAAGCGCAACAAATTTCCCTGATTTTTAACTTCAAGTCATAAAATAAAAATATGTAATAGTCTTGAAAATACTATATCTCAGAAATTATCCCCATATCACTGCGTTGATCAAAAATTTAATTGTTGAAACATACTTTGAATGATTTATTACAATGATGTATACATTCTGTATACATCGGAGAAACCAAAAGATCCTTAAAAAGCAGAACTTACAAACACAAGCGTGCAGTCAAAAAATACGACACATCTAACGAAATCGCTATACACTCATGGGAAAAAAATCATTCATTTCATTGGGATAACAAATCGATCATCGACTCCGAACCTCGCCTTGTCTCTCGCAAAATTAAAGAAGATATCTACTCCGTCAAAGAACCTAATCATATAAATCGAATTTCGTATACTCTTCCCGATATCTGGTTACCCACGATAT
>JAUZNK010042585.1:0-14047 GCA_035046665.1 Euphysa ruthae | reverse complement strand
CAAGATATGAGTTTGAACCGTCTCAATTTTTCAAGAAACTACAGGCGATAGTCAAGATATGAGTTTGAACCGTCTCAGTTTTTCAAGAAACTACAGGCGATAGTCAAGATATGAGTTTGAACCGTCTCAATTTTGATTCACCTTTAATTGAATCAATCAATGCTCTAGGTACTGGAGAGTAGCAAAAATAAATGTACTGTTATTGTAAGTCATTGGAATAACTCAGAACATCTCTCTAAAAATAATAGGTTGTTGTCTTTCACATGCAAATATGCTGGTATATTCATTTGAATTTAGGTCTAAAGCAACATTAAGAATTTTAGGTACATGACCATGTCATTAATAATAAACTTATCTTTTCATTACAAAGAAGCTTAGCAAAATAGTTTTATTAAGACAGATATGTCTTTGGATTGGCAAAATGTAAATACTTGAAATTTATGAAGAATAGAAAGTTGTCAAAGCTAATAATTGCTAATAATTTTTTTTTTAAATAAGGTTAATGAGAATTTCAAAAGATTAGACAAACTGTGTTGATAGGACTGAAATTCTAAGGATTGATGGTACTGTGCACTATAGGACTGTCAGCTATGAGCATCTTCAAACCATTGACCATTTATCACATCACAAGACGGAGAACGTTAGGTTTAAGATAGTATTAAGCTAGTATTAAGTATAACTCAGGAGGTCAAGCAGGTGAAGAAATTGTTAGAGCATGGATATATTGTGCGAGGACCTTCAATAAGATTAGTAGAGGGTAAAAGGACAAGATATCATATTTTCTGGATAGATAATAGTGATGGTTGTGGGGGAGTAGGTAATTTTGATAGTTAATAGCAACATTCTGTGTCAGTTTATGCACCCCAGTGTGGAATCAGCGGAGAAGTTAAGGATAATGTATGTAATGAGTTGATAACAGTCACATTTAAATTTTGAGACAATGAAGTCTTAAAGTTTGTAGTGACCCACGCTTGTAATTCTTGTGGGGTATATAGAGATGTGAACAGATACTATGGTTTAGGGAGTAGAAATAAGAAAGGGAAAAGATTGCTTGAGTTTAGAACAGTGAGAGAGAGAGCGAGAATGAGAATGTTATATTTAACGTGGGGAACCAACAAATTTCCGAGACAATATTTCCAGATGGGCCCACGAGGCGGGTCGATGAGTACTTAGAACGCCCATTTGCGTCTACGATATTCGCTCAACCAAACAACCCGACCAATTTGAGCTAGCGTTGCATTATGCAATGAGTTTTGCTCAGAAACTCAGAGATAACATGGAAATAAATTTCCACCAGAGGTGGGAGTCGAACTCGTAACCTTTCGCTCCGGAGTTAAACGTCCTACCACTGTGTCAACTCTGCTTGAGTTGACAAGGTGACAAGTTAACAAGGTTGACAAGGAGAGACAAGGTAGTTTCTGACACATCACTGTGTAAGGGGCAGAATAGGTACATAACATGGATCAGGTGGTTGTCAGACACAGATAGACTATTTCTATTTATGTCTATAGAATTCTGAGCAGGGTGTCCATGGGAGTTATTGTATGCAGATGATTTGGTTCTTATATCAAGAAATTGACTTAATAGAATAGTTTCAGAAGTGGAGGAGAGGGAGTTTAATTTCATGGAAAAATTAATTCCATATAAAATTTAATTTCTTATGATTTAGATTTGTATGTGGGCTTTAAAAAGTACATTAAATACATTAGATTATTTTATTCTCAAAGTAATAAAGCATGTGTGTTTAAGCCAGTAGAAATGCTATTAACATTTTGTTAATAGCATTTCTACTGTTTTTTGTTAAAGACAGGTGTATAAATATAAATAGCTTATGTAAGATCAATATAAGATGTGAGATTTCAGGGTGAAATTACATTTCTTTTCATTGATCTTATGTTTTATTCAAATAAATATTGTACAAGTATCAATTAGTCATTAAACTTGCTTGTTTATTTAGGTAATGATATAGAATGGTGCATACCAGAAGATATAGATTTGACTGGTGTAGAGTTCAAAGCATTAGTAAGCGGTTCGCATACAATAACGCAAGATTTTGTGTAAGTAAAATAATGATACTTCAAAAACAAAAGAAATTCTTAGGATGAGTTCTAAGATATATTTCTGGTTGTTTTAATTTTTTCAATAAAATTTTCGAAATAAAAAGTTAAAAATGTATCGAAATTAAAACATTCACATATTAAAAAAAAAATGAAGCAAGAATTACACAGGAAGTCTATATACTTCAGTTAGGTACTGCTGGGCTGTTTAAATTTATTGGGAACATTAAAACTTTTTGGCAATCATATTGTATCAATTATTATTTGAATAATATCTGAAGAAATTATTGATTTTAAAACATTCTTTTGAATTTACAGAAGTTTGACATGAGATGTTTAATGAAATCATGGTTTATTAAAGAACTTTCAAGAAACAAATTATGATACCCGCTTTAATAATTGTACCAAAAGATTAAAATGTTCTAAGAAACGAACAAATAGGAAAATTTCTGCAATAATATCTCATTTTCAGTAAAAGAATATGTTCCGTTCTGGAGTTTGTTTAGGTTATTGCAGACACATATTTTGTTTATATCTTTAATATATGCATGTAAAAAAGAACAATGCATGCCAAGAATATGGTTTTTTCATTTTTTTTTTTTGGATCTTAAAGCAATTTTGTAATTGGTTGATATAGTGCATTAGCAGTATACCTTAACAATATATTAGTACACTGAGTAGGTTCCAAGTATGAAATATATGCACATAGTACATGGAGTGTACCGTTTATTACATTTATGTGCCTCAATTTAATTGCGAGTTTCAAACCATTGTAAAATCACCCCGTTAGATTTTTTTGTCGGATGCCAGTGCATTCTTTCTGGAAAATTTATTTTAGTAGCTATATGGTTTTAGTTATAATCTCACAAAAGAGATTACATGACTCACAGCATTGTTACATCACGCAACATCGGAGCAATGTATTAAGGTAGCAGAATTTTAAAATAGCTTTGTTTAAGATTTTTAAAGGAATCTAGTGCGCTTGGTCCAGAATAGAAATATCTCCAATAATGTTCATTAATCTGAGTTTGTTTACCTAACTGTAAAACGCTGTAATGTTATTTCAATATTGCTTAAGGTTAAAATCTGAGAGATCAAAATTTTTTTTTTGTTAATATGAAGTAGAACCATCTTATATCTTAAAAAAATAAAGTTTAAGCCAAAGGGTTAAAAGGTATCCGATTTTGAATTTAAGTGTATGATTTTTTAAAGTGCCTGTTTTCTTGTTTTTTGTTTTTTTTTCCTAAATTGTTGTAGAGTGTATTGTATAGATTCAGATAGTTTTACTATTTATTCCTGAGCAGAACAAGCTGGGGGGCATTCATGGTTAACCGCAAACACCAGTACGAAGCTTCAATTCAAATGCTGTATTTCTTAGTCTTAACTGTCATTTGTCTGCCATGTTCGAAATATTTTCGATCAATTATTGCACACATTTCCTTAAAACCATATTTTAACCAATATTTTCTTTAAAGCAATATTTTAATCAACCAATATTTTCTTCAAAACAATATTTCAGCAAACCAATGTTTTCTTCAAGCTCTTTTAAAGCGAATCGAAACGACAGTTATAATTTTGTCATAGTTTCTCAAAAAAATTATTAAAAACAGTGTTGGGAAACACTTTGTTTGTAAATTTCATAAAACCATTTTTGTATGAACAATAAAATAAATTAAAAGTAGAATGAATACACGTACACATATTTTTCAGATAAATAAAATATTAGCTGTATTGTTAACAGTGTACTCATAATGTTCAATAAAAATGTCAACCAGCTCTTATCATAACTTTAAATATCAGTTGGCAATATAAAGATGTAATAGCAAATGTTCAGGTTGCTTAGTAATTGTATTTAATATAATGGACAACGTATGCTCAAATTGAAAATAAAGTTATATAATTTTTTAAATTCTTTTTTTTCTATCACTTTTATATGTAAGTATATTTTAAAACCCGCAATAAAATAATCTTTTTTAATCTACTGAATTTTCGTTTTGGTAAGTTGCTTTGAAACCCACTTATTCTTCACTGTGTAAAGATATCATACTTCTGATAAATGGACAGTAATTTTAAATATAAGTATAGGAGATGGAAAGATGAACAATAGAAATACAATAAAATTTCAAATGCACCTGTGGACGAGAGCTAATTATTCAATGGTATTAAATTATAAAACAAAATAAATGCTTATATACTTAAAAATCGCTCGCTTCAAATTTTTCATTTTCAAAATTTTTATTATTTTTTAAACGAGTTAATTTTTGAGTTAATTGTAAAATTTAAATATTTGACAAAAATATATATTTCTTTTTATATTGATATTTGATTATCAAGTAGAGATAATAGTTGTCTTGCTGAGTGGTAAAAACTTTGTCTTCTGACACCAATATGTGCGAGTTCGATCCCACCTATAAACCAATGGTTTTTTTTAGCGTAAGCTCAAATGGGAGCTCTAAGTACACCAGTACCATATATTAAGGCTATTTGTTGACCCAAATGTCATACATACAAAATACGAATTACAATGAATGAGAGCAAGTAAATTATACATCAAAATATAAAGTATATAAAAATAACAAAGTCATTATGTTAAGCTTTCTTGGTTTTAACAGGACTAGTAAGTAGTTCATGAATAATTAACGACTAGGTTAAATTGAAGTAAACTTAATAGTTGCTAATAAACAAAGTAAATCATAGAGAAAATAAATTTTTAATTTATTTTGCAGTAACGTCAGTATTCTATAATAGTCAGTATAAGAGGTTGAAGATTAAGAATGCAGCCCTCTGAATTTGAAAAATCTGCGGCGGCAAAAAAATGCACAGCATATCGTTGATGTGGCGGCATTTATCATAGTCACAACGGCATTTTCTTCGAATGTTCAATATGATATAATTTATATATAATGTTCTTTTATTTTCCCCCTTTTAAAAAATCAGTGATAGTTAGTTATTTATGCTGTATACATGCATTGTAATGAGAACGCCATTTATTTATTCTTGTTATTGCCACATCAACAGAAATGATTCAGCAGTCACAAACACTTTAAAAAGGTAATACGGTAGTCTTAACAAGTTATTTGTTTTGCCAGTCATTGTAAATTGTAAATAAAAGATAGTATCTCAAAGTAAAAAACAGAACAGTAACAGAGCTGATTTTATTCAAAGCAGTGTTTAAACTACTCAGAATAATCAATCCAATATAAGACAAAAACGATATATTTAATATTCATTCTTTTAAATATTTTTTCATAGCAACGAGCGATTTATACACAAAGAACAAAAGAAATAAAAACATAGGCACCTGAACTAAATAATACCAAAAAAAAAAGGCAATTATGCAACTGCTACACCTATTCCTCGTTTTGCTTTTTTGATAAAGTTAAAATGTGCTTTCTATTTATACGCTGTTCGATTGTGGTGACATTCTATTGCTGCATGCTTTCATGAGAAAGCATGTATATTTTTAATGTTTTTCCAGATTTGTATGATAGTTAAGTTAATATTCGTGAAACTGAACAAAAAATGTTGTGAAAAAAAAATCTTTCTTTAAATATCATTTAATAAAATAGTTTAATAAAAAAACCTGCAGAGGAGAGCAAATATATTTGTGTACTTACAGTCCAGGTGTTTAATAAAAAAACCTGCGGAGGAGAGCAAATATGTTTGTATACTTACAGTCCAGGTGTTTAAACCCTACTTAAAAACATCAGTTGAAATGATAATAAATAAAGTTGATATTATTTATAGTATTTTTTTTTTTAAATTTTTTAAATTATGTCGTTTTTATTTTTAAAAATCTCTCATTTGCTATCATGCTTTCTGAGAATTGAATGTTTAAAAATCATTACATCGAGTAAGCTGTTGTTCTTTTTTTTAAACAATTCATAGATCTTTTACCCTATATAGTGACTTATTGAAAGTTCATGTTTTAATTTCCCACCCAATGATTTTTTTTACCTTAAGCTCAAATGGGAGTGCTATGTACACCAGAACCAGACCCGTAGGCCCCCTTGTAATAAGTTAGTTTGAAAACTATTTGTTGGCCCCACGTTAAAATGCTTTGGTCCTTTCCTTTCCCCCTAAAACATGTCATTTTAGATAAAAAAACTGAATTTTTTCAAAACTCATTATTTTTTAGGTTTTTGCATGAAGTTTAAGGGCCATAGAGGGCATTTTTTACCATTTAAAAAATATGACTGACTGCAGAAATTTCTTGTTTCCCGAATTCAGGCCGCGAAACTAAGTCAATTTAGGCTTAAAAACAATATTTTAATCAGTTTTTAATTTAATACTACCAAAAATTTATTTTGAAGGTATTTTGAAGATCAGCTATTCATGTTTAGGCAATGCAAATATAACATCTTTTAAGATGACAATCTCCTATGAAATTATTTAAGTCAATTCTTTTTCTTTTCTAGCACTTTTTATTGCAAACTGTTTTATTTTTCAAGTATTCTTTTATTCTGATATTTCAAGTAAAGAATTATATTGCTTTTAAATACAATCCTTTGTGAAATTTGGTGTCTATAGAAAGCATTATTTGATGAATATGGTCATTTCATTATTTTTTAGTTGTTTTGCTGACGTCCAGTTATCCATTATTTATAATGCTTTACGCAGGTCATTTGATGAAAAATTTCAATAAATACAGGCATGCAGTTATGAATCAAGGATTTTTGGTAATTTTAGTTCTAATATGTCTATTAATCACTTAAGTTTGTTATGAAAATTTAAAATTATTTTTTGATTATCTTCAGATATTTCCGCCACCAACAATATTATGGGATGAGTTGTTTTGCGATGAAATCAGTTGACAACCAGGAAGAGAGAGGTGCCAGGATGAAGTCTGTTGGTATCATCTGTACACAATATACCTCCTTACACAAACACCATGATTTTCTTGAATGCCAAGTAAAGTGAGTTTAAAAACTTGTTTATCCTGGATGGAATTCAATTCCTTGCCATATAATTTTCAAAATGTAATAATCTCTTTCACTCTGTCTTATGTCTTATAGCCTTTTGCTTAAGTTTTTTCTGCTTTCTGTATTTCACATGTTAAGCATGTGAAAAAAATTACGACACTGTTTGACAGAATTTGACTTGAGGTCCTAAAAATGAGCTAATAAGAAATATATCAAATAAAAATGCTTATTTATATTCTTTGTGTAGTTTTTTTTTTGTTATGCTTTTTAATAGTTTGTGATATTAATTGTCTTTGTTTTGGATGTAATAAAGCTTTTCTCTACGCGATTAATTAAATCTTTGTTGTATTTCAAAAGAAAGAAAAAATTCCAATTTTCTCTGATTTTAATAATTTGTTTAAAAATTTTTTTGAAATATTCCTATTTTTCTTTTAAGCTGTCATATTGACGTTTGATGATTTTAGAGTTCACTTTTTTTTTTTTTTTTTTTTTTTTTTTTTTTGGGCTTCCAAAATATATTTCTTACAAAATGGTTTATAATATATTTCACATAATTCTGGGTGATTTTGCAGCACGGTCTGATTCGCTGTTGCTTTGCTCTGTGTGATAGCCTTAGTTTTGGATTTTTGTTTTATTTTTGTTCTATGGTAGTTTGATTTTTAAGAGAATAAAAAAAAAAAAAAAAAATTTTTTTTGGCTTTTTTGTGAAATAGGACTTGTGTATGAGCACTTTTTACCAACAACAGTTTTGAACTATATTTATTAACAAAAGACTGATTCGAAGAACTTTATGAGAATGTTTGGCTGACAGTATTAGCTATACTAAAAAGATTATTCTTAGGGAATGAAAACTCATGACTACATTTTAGGGCTCCTGGAGCAATATTTTATAACCATGCCCTGTTACTTTAAGATTGTGTGATGGTCCATTAGTGTTTACTATTTCAATTATTCATAGATATCTCCTTGACAGCCAGCATCAATACCGCGACATGATAAAATACTACATAAAGTATCGCACATGTCGTAGTCGTAATAATGCATTCATTGATGAAATAGATGCAATGAAGCTTGATGGTTCTCTTAGTGTAGATAAATTATCTATTATGAAGGTGATGTGTCCCTTTTTTGATTTTGCATTTTTTCATTGAATATTGTTTGCATTTAATTAACTAAAAACTCTTAGGCTCATTCATGCTGGACAAAGATGGAATACAAAGGGATTCTCAAATCAATGCTCTTATAGGAATATTTATTACATAATGGGGGCAGAAAATGAATGAAAATGAATAGGTTTAAATACTTTTACTTAAATGCTTTTAAATATGCACATGACTGAAAGGAGAGTTACGAAGTTTGAAATTATTTTATTGTATAAAAATGAATTAACTGTCCAGTAATTGTGAAATTACAGCTATTGTAAACTCGTCAAACTCACTTGAGTTTTGACCTTTAAAAGCTTGGAATAAAACTTTGTATGCGTTAACTTCCACAATTTATTGAGAAACCTGTATGGCATAAATTTTCATTCAAATATTTTAAACTGCTTTTTTACCTTCTTTATCCTGCTCTCTGTGAAAGATAGCTCTTCTTTAAAATTACTATTCATACAAAAAGCTATTGGGTTTAATTTGCATTTTAGTAACTTTTATGTTTCCAACAGGATTGGCTTTTCCCCAAGGAATTTAAAGTTTTTTTTTTCTTAATGGCTAAAAGTAAGTAAGTATTGTACTATATCTAAAATTTTTTGCATAAGATTTTTTCTTAATCATTTCCAAGGCAGTTTTACTCAAAAAGATGTCTGCTAACAGAAATATAATATAAATAACCATAGTATAATTCTGAATATTGGTATAAATAATTTGTAAATTTGTTGTAGGAAATGTAGATCACCGGCACAGTTCCGTCGTAGAAATTTATAGTCTTGTCTGGCGATTTCTGTGGACTTTATGTCAGAGTTATGTTGTCCTCTTATTATTACTTTTTTAAAACACCTATCTTCAGATCTTTCAGTTCTTTACTTTGAGCATTTATTTTAGTAGTAATAAGCGCTCTCGAATATAGTACCTGCTTGCATCACCTTTTCTTAATCTTTTATTAGGCGGGATGTAACAGAAAATCAACAAAGTGATATTTCACTAAAACTATTTGTTTCATAAACATTATGATTTATGTTTAGATAAGCCACCCCATTGGTTGTTTTTCAAAATTTATAGCTTACTTTGGCGTAAACATATTCATTCTTTGGAAATTTGTTTTATTACAAAAGAGGATACTATTATTTGCCCCTCCACCTGTTGGTGAGCAGTGTCATAGAGGTATTAACATTATTACTGAGTTTTTATTTTCTATTTTGTCTGTTGGAGAGCAAGTTTATTAAATGCTTGTTGACATTTAAACTATTGCTAGTAGCAAGTCAGTCTACATGGCAGTCAGTGATGCCAACCTGGATGAAGACCAATTTTTTACAGTGAAGTTTTTGTCAACTTTTATCAGATAAATTTCCCAAATTATTACTTTGTACAAAAACGTTGCGGAATATTTTTATTATTGGTCACCTGATCTCTTGAGGGTAAGCTATGTTTTTAGAGCTTTACTTACCTTGCATTTTTTACATTAATATACATACTCATAAGATCTAAAAAATGACTACAGGTTTTTTCCGGCACAACTCCGATTCCAGAGTTAGGCGGTTAGAGGGATCAAAAATTATCTAAAAATGACTAAATATGACACTTTTTGGCATATTTAGTTTCAGCCTTTAGATATTTCTGAAACTTGGTAAAATTTTAACACTCAATAATCTATTTCAAATGCATGTTTAGGGGGTTTGGGGTTCCATTAGAATTCTCTGAAACTTGGTTAAAATTTTGAACACAATAACACTTCATATGCATATAAACATTATACTGGGGAAAGTCCTGTTTCACTTTATTTTGAGATGGGATGGGGTGAAAATAGAAAACGTTCACATATTGAGATAGTAGATTTGGAGCTTCACAAGGGAAAAGGTCGAAAGAATAATTGAGATGAAAATGTATTACAAACTAAGGGAGGATAATAGAAGCTCCCATGACTGTTCATTTTATTTTTTGATGTTATGAATTGATGTTGATAATATGTTATACTGTCGGTTTAAATCACATTTTGATACTAGGTAATCGGCATAAATATTTTTTGGTTGGTTGTCACATTACCTTTGTTTTTTTTTATGTGAGTTTGTTGATCACGTCATTTTGTTGTACATGAACAGGCAAATTCTCTTTCTTTAGTCTATTAGTCCCATTTTATCCCAAAATTTGTGTATTTCTTTTTTTTTTTCGAGCCCAGTCATTAATGCTACCTGGATTTAAAGGATAAGTAGCAATGTTTTCACTTGTCGGCCTGTTTGGTGATGAGCAGCGATGAAATCACACTTCATTTCCTTACAAGCTGAATTTATCGGGTGATTTAGTGTTTGTTATTGCTTGTTGGTAAATACTGTTGATGTTTATCTGTTGATTGCTAGTGTCATAGCAGGGTTTAGAGTGTACCTGGAAAGCCTAAAATACCTGGAAAAATTATTTAAAGAATATCCTGGAAAACCTGGAAATATTTTCTTTTTTGAAAAGTCCTTTTGTCCTAAAAATGGAATGTGCCTTCTAATTTTATATTATATTTATTTACTTTTTTTTGTGAAACAAATTTGTAATTGTTTATGTTCAAAAGCCCTTTTAATAAACCATGATGTGAGGCAATAGTACACATGTTAATGTTCCACATGACAATATTATTTTCAATTAGGAGTTTAATGTGTTTAATGTTAAATGTGCTTGATTTCTACTTTAAGAATCTACCTTAATTTTAATGTTAGTGACCGATTATTGGTATTTAGTCTATGCTCAAAATTAAATCATTATTTTAGGTAACAAGATAAATAAATAATGAGCAAAACGCTGTTATTCAACAAATTTGGCTTGAGGAAGAAAAATTTAAAGCGTAGTTAGTTCAACCGAAAAATTCTAGTGAAGCCAGTTGTAAATGGTGTAAAAAAGAGTTTTGACTTGTTGAATATGGGAAGACAGGCTGTCATGTCTCATGAGCCAGGGAAAAAACATATAACGAAAAAGTCAGCATGGGTTTTAATGCTCCAGTTTTCATCAAGAAAAAAACCAAAATAATTGCATCGGATTGAAATTGTTTGACCCCAACTCAAACATCCAAAGTTTAGTCTTCTTTTAAACTTGTAATTACAAATTCGGAAAAAGCAAGGTCAGAAATTAGGTAGGTTTGACTATAATACCCCGTAAAGGGTTGATGCTGTATACAATCGGATATTATGAGAAGTAAACGGTTCATATTTTTTATAAAGAAATATACGTGATGACTTTGAAAACACTTTGCCCATGGTTGACTACTTGAAATACAGATTAGACTGATCTGCAATATATTTACAGAATTCCTCAGTTATCAAAAATTTCTAACGGGTCATTGATATTTATTTCATCAGATACTTTTTGATCTCTAATAAAATTAAATTGGTTTATTCCTTCTACTAGGGGCTCATCCTCCCATGAAACATTCTCAAATTCACTAGTTTTGTTCTTATGTAAGTACTCTCCTCTAAAGGGAAGTTTAGATCGTACAGCAGCAGTTGGAAGCTGAGGAGTGTCAAAAATGTCATTGTTTTCTTCTGCAAAAATATCACCTGGCAAATCTGAATTTTAATTGCCTAAAAATAATTGATTCCTCAGTTTCTGAATCAATAACAAAGTTATCTTCATCATCAGAACCTGAATCACTGAGTGAAGAAAGATCTGAGTCACTATTGGACACAAAATCATGAACTTGTTCCTAGGTTACTTTTTTATTTACTCGATTTGTTTCAGATATTTTTGTATTTTTATCCAGCATGTTTATCTTATTATTTATGCTGTAATAATTACGTAGTGAGAGGCATCCGCAACTAATTCTTTGCATTTTGATTTTAAAAAATTGCTTTTTTATTTTTATTTGCAATGATTATGTAAAGAAATATGTTGTTTGTGTCTTAAAATTTATATAAATATTGATGTTGCTTTAATTCCAGTCTGAATCATACTTTCTGTTTTGTCTATATAATCTTTTTTTTTGCATTATTAATTTACAAGCCTCCTGTGTTGCTGGGTTTTGGTAATTAAAATTTGTTGTTGTTTTTTAAACTTTTAAATTCCAATATTATAGCATTTTAGAGTTGTCATCTTTAAGAGAATTTTTTTTATATAAAAATGATACTTTTATAGAAAAAATCCCAATGCAACCTAAAAAACGAATGATGGTCTAAACATTAAAATACAGTCTAGAATATATTTGTATAAAAATTAACATTTGATATCAGTTTAAAAGTGAAAAATTACTCTATGTTGTGAAAGGGATTGTAAACAGATTATTGGTTTTACTATAGTTTACAAACTAAAAGTTTAATGCTTTTCTTGACTTTTAAATATTATATGAATTAATTTTTGTTTTTGCATTAGGTTAGTGGAAAACAAACCTTTCGCTGAATGCTTTATTGAAATTTGGCCTCACATAAAAAAGACTAGCACTTTTTGGCAAAATCTTCTGAAATAAAAGCGTCCAAGTTCCAAAAGTTATGGTAATCTACGTGCTTCTGTTAAAGACATGCTTATTTTTGCTAAGATGAACTTCTTTATGTTTCTGGGATATTCCAACCATTTCTTTTTAAACAGCTACCAACAGATAAACCATTGGTACCATTTCTTTATATTGATGTTCTAAGTCTTGTTAAAAAGCCAAGCTCCTTGTGATTCAAACAGGTTTGGTTCATCAGTGTGATACAGCTTTGGCAGTGCAGAAAGAAAATCTGGAAGAAAAATCAAACATTTTAAAAATAAAATACATCAATCTACGCTTTGCAGCCGATGAGTTATGTTTGCCTTTAAAAAAATTGGGTAGTGCTTCAAGTAAACAAATTGTTGTTGTCATAAATGATGTTATCAAATCTGTTACTGCTGTGTTAGGAAAGATCTTTGAAAGAAGCCCAATTAAGTCAATTGTCGTGAAGTGTCAAGCATTTTTGACTCTAGGGTAATTGTGTGTGAAAAAACCGAGTTGTTATACCTTAAAATGAAGTAACTTCTGCAGCACTTAATGAAGTTTAAAACCGAGTCCGAAAAAGTCCTTGATGTTTGTTCACAGTTTGTCCAAGACGCAAGGAGGATGAATTCAGAAGATTTCAAGGCATTCAAAGTAAATAAAACATGTATTGATGCATTCTTTTTCAAAGAAAGTTTAGAAATTTTGAAATATAAACATTTGGGTGTTATTCTCATGATTGTTCTAACCTTACGCCATGACCAAGTTGTAGTAGAAAAGGGTTTTAGCGTGAAAAAATCTTTGCTGAAATTATACATTAGTGAAGAGTTTGTTGCATCAAAAGATTATTCAAGTTCTCTTGATTGCAAATGATTTTAAACCGCATTTAATGTAAATCCTGCAAAACAGGGCTTGCTCACGATACCGAACAAGTCTTAAATGAAAGTTGATTCAAATAAAAAGTAAGAGGTTTCTTGACAAGGAAATTAAGTTAATTAAACAGCAGTGCAATGTTTAAATAAATCATATGTGACCTTAGAAGAACAATTAGATAAATTGATGGAAAAGGCCGAGTCAGAATTGAACTTGAAGTATATTTTAGAAGGAAATAAATTAGAAAGAAAGCACAACGATTCGAGAAAGGAAACCCATTTTTACAAGAAAACCTTGACGATTTGGAAGCTTAACGTAAGAAATTCAGTTATAAAGATTGCTAAGTTTTTTTTAGAAGAAACATGAATATAAGAAACACGAGGCTGAAGAACGTGGATTTTCTCACAAATTTTGTAAAATATATGAATTGAGATTGATATTATATTTGTAAACCTCTGGCTTAGATGACACAATTTAAGGCAATTTTGTACCAGTACCTATGCCAGTAATTCTCATTCATCAGCAATGGGTCACTAGTAGTTTATTTTTTATTTATTTTTTATAAAATTCTTACCTTTAAATTCTTGAAAAATTTTGTCTCTATATATCGAAAAAGAATAT
>JAUZNK010042574.1:0-16956 GCA_035046665.1 Euphysa ruthae | reverse complement strand
TATATATATATATATATATATATATATATATATATATATGTGTGAAGTAAAAAATCGAGTGTCTTTTGACGCCTACACATTATCAACTATTTCTAGTAAACTTATATAATTAATAAGTTGAAAAGGAATTCGATAAAAAAACATAACCACTACCTAAAACAGGTTAGAGTCAGTACTAGGAATATTATTTAAACCTTACTGTTATCTCATTAAATTATTCATATATACTAGTATATCCTGGTAAATGTTACTTTATTTTTCTATTTTATTGAAGTATTAGGTTTGTTTTGTAATTCGTTGTAACTTTAATCAGAAATTTATATGAAAATATGTGAATAATTTTGTTTACCAGACACAAATTAAACTTTTTGCCAAGATATATATTCAGGTCTATAAACGAGAAAGAACAAAATTGTCGATGATGCTTGAAATTTGTATCAAAAAGCAAGCCCTAGAAATAATTTTTCAAGACAATTTCTTTAATATCATTCATTGGTAGAAAATGTGTAAGTAAAGAGAACACTAGGAAATTACCACTTTGAAGTCTAAATTTCTTGGAAGAATAAGGTATTACATCTCATGAATTGGTTCAAAATGTTATGAGATTTGAAGAAACCATGAATAAATTTAAGTTTTTTCCCAAATAAATGATTTTAACAAATTTTGATCAAAGAAAATTTCTTTCAACACTTGAATTAACTTTAAATAAAAAAATTTTTCAAGTCTGAAAATTTGTAAACTATAAATTTTCTAGCATGAAAATTCTCGAAATAAGCAAGTATACTCAGAAGTATAAATATAGATGTGCTAAAAATTGCAAACAATGTACTATTTTTTCAAATTATAAAGGAAAATCACACTCCTATTCATTTTGTACATGTGATAAATATGTTTTAAAAGTCTTGAAAAAATCATTTGATGTAATGATAATTGATATAATGAAATTTGAACAGCCGATTATTTTACATCATTAGTCACATAAAATATTTATTTTTTCTATCTGTTTTTCGTCTTTAACGCTATCAAAAATGAGTGCACCAGTGGAGAGTGTCTTTCAATCCGGACTCTAACAAGTATTCCACTGAGGTTTCTTTTCTCAAAAGAAAAAGAAGGCTGTACATCCGATCTAATTTTTTAACCATATCCCAGTGACAGGTAAACCAATACAAAACAAAAACATCAATGAATAATACTGGATAAATTTTGTCATGAAAGCAATGAAAAGTATCAGTCTTATCGAAACATTCTATAGGTACTTGCCACACAAATCTTTATCAATTATCTATAGGTCATATATACGATCACATATTCACTATTGCAATGTATTTTACGATCAGCCACAAAATGCCTGTTTGTGTAGAAAGATTAATTCTGACCAGCACACTGCTATCTTAGCTATCACGGGAGTAATTAAAGGTACTAGTCAAATTCGTTTAAACATTTAACCTGTTAATGAAAACATTATTGATAAACGAGGGTATCGTAGAGTTGTTTAATTTTTAAATATTTTTAACTTTAATTGTCCTAGATATTCCTCTAAGCTACTACGCAATAAACAGAAGTCACGAAATCCACTACGTGATAAATTATATCCTGAACCCTTTTCATGTACCAAATATATCCATGATAATTTTTCCACATATGTAATAAAGAATAGAATCAATTAAATTCTGATTTACGAAAACCGGCGTCTGTGCCAATATTCTAAAATGCCCTAGTGAAAATTTAACGACCAAATGATCGTCCAACTTTTAAAATTTTTTGACATATTTTTGAAAAGGTATCACTAATGTCAGTAATGAAAGTAGATGTACAGCCAACGTACTGATATTCATTATATATCTTTATCAGGTCAGAAGAAGGCGGAGCTGCAAATGAAAAAGAACAAGAAAAGATATCTGGAAGATTGCCATGGATAGAATTTTGAAAGAAAGGAAGCATTCTGAGCCCTGAAACATAATGCAATTTTGTTAACTTACCTGAAGAGCCATACTAACTTTATATCTTCGACTTCAAGACAAGCACACTTGGTAAGATAAAGTAGAGATCAACAATAGCTGGTTACACTAATTCTCTTGGCTGCATTATGATCAATGGAAGAATTCAGATTTTTGTTTGAATTACACTGTCATTTTAAGGAACACATGATACAGTCGTTTAAAGCTGAAAAGTTATTCAAGGAAATAGGGTATCGAAACTGGAAAAAATGTCTGGAACCTTTAAGAGGCTTTTGGAGTCACGAATATAGTAACGCTCACAAAGAAGTCACAAAGCGTTTGATTATTGATCCTGAAACATGAGATATTAATATATAATATATTTCGAGAGATGCCAGACATAAACTTTTGCATATACAAAGAAAACAACCTCTCGTAATTATTCAAGATCTTAAAAAACATGAGACATTTAGCTCAAAAGTCTTTTTCACTGAGAGAAAACTAGTGCCAAGAGGAGTTATGCGAAATCGACTCTAATTTAATAAAAACATTAGTACTACCTCGTGAGCATTAAAAAGGACTAGTTTTTATGTTGGAAAATAAAACAAAGCCTTTTAATTCAACCTCAATACCAAATGAGACGCTTGAAATCATGGCATTGTAAACATAAATGGTCATTTATAAAAATATACAGTCAGCAGCATTCTTCAACACTCTTGCGGATCAATAGAGCGAGGTTTCTAATAACAATCCGCTTTGCTAGAATTTTGTATTATCTGGGTTGGTAGCACTTAATAATACCTCTCGCAACTTGTCTTCATTATAAAAAGTTTTGTCTTAATAAAAAATTTAAGTCTCTAAAATTTTCAGAGGTAGTGTGACGGTGCAAATGCACCTTAAATCTCGCGTAGCAACCATGAATAAAACAATGAATGAAAAATGCCTCTACATGCATTGATATTGAAATCACTTAAATGTTGCTGTAGATAACCTCATCACAATCATCCATCGTCTCATCGCAGTTTGGGCATAACCTAGATATATTCAAGTTCGTCAAAAAATCGCTAAAATGAAAAGCCAAACTTGTTGCCATTTGATTAAACAATTTAAAGTCTATGTTTAAATTTTGTACAACAATTTGGACGTTGGAAGGAAATGGTCTGGAAATATTTTTGGAAATCTACCAAGATTCAATAGATCTTTAGATAAAAGTATTAATTTGGTGAGTAATTTCTGTTATGCCGTCGACATTTGATGTAATATTTTTTTTAAAGAAACGGTCAAAGTAGACCATACTAAATCTGTCAGTTCTACACGTATGAAATTATCAAAAGTTAATATTGCAAAATCAAAAAAATTTAGTACAAACACCTTTACTTTCGCTGAAATCACCTCTTTTCTGAAGAGCTTGTGAATTCCCAAAATGGTTTTACTCTCTGAGGTGTTAAGGCTTGCCAAACATCTTAACATTATTGAAAAAGAAATATTGAAAATTTTACATTATTTTTTCATAGGTTCAATATAAAAATTTCGTGTAAAGGAAATCTTGTACTAGTTATACTAGTTATTAATGAGAATGAACAAATTTTTCCACCCTTTGGCACCTACAATGGTGTTGCTTCTTAGATATCACACCAGGCCGGCCGGTATCAAATGTGTGGCAAAGTGCAATAACCTTGCAGTAGGGTCAAAGTACAGAGAAATTTTGTTAATGATTACATCTTTACTGTAGATCAGCTAAAAATCAATTTATACTTGACAATAAGGGGACTGGTGTGTGTGAATTTTAAAGTTATATAAGAACACAGCATTTTCCATAAAAATAAGGTAATAAAAAATAAGAAGAGCAGTCTGAACGGATTAATTTTTAACTCAAACCGGCAACAAAATTATATTCATAATTAACATAAGATTTAATGACCATAGAAGGAAATCATAGTTTAATTATCTAATCAAATTTTAGAAAAATATACATTCATAGTTTACTTATCTTCTCTAGCGAATGAACTCTTTCTAATCTAATGATAATTAAAAGTATACATTTTAAAAAGTTATAGTATTTGAAATAATCAAACCAACAAAATAAACGAGCACTAACTCAATTTGATTGGTTTTTCAATTTCAAGTAAATTGGAACTGTAATCAAACAATCACAAATATTTGAAGTTCTATGGAATAGTTACTTTTCGATTAATGTTTATGTTCTATAACTGTTCCAAAATGAAAACACTAGCTCTAATCGTTTACCCGCTAACAGTTGACCAAATATATATCATTTAAAGGAAGTATAAAGAAGATTATAGCGATTGGTCTATCAAGTTACTGTCACATACTTACAAATTTTTAAAAATTTATAAATTTAGTTTTGACTAGAGTTTATTTCTGAACTGGCCACTTAGTACTCATATTTTCTTAATGAGTAAAAAGTACAACACTTGAAACAATAGCAGCAGTAAATAAACTAATAGTAAACTATTTATCGTTTTTTTTTTTGAAAAAACTTGACAATAGTATTTTTAATCTTTCAATAAATACAACCTTCATTTTTTGAGAACGGTTGAAAAATGCATTTTATTATCTTGTCAATCTGGGGTAATCTATTAACTATCCAACTCAATATGTAATGTAATACGCTATGTATTACTTCTATTTTTGCGCTAATCAAGCATATAATATTTATATATTTGCCTTGTTTGCAAGAAGTACTAGTTTTAAAATTTTTCTCGAAAAATAAACACAAAATATACAAAATTCCTGTTAAATTGACCCTAAACCAAGGGAATTTAATTTTCTTAAACAGTTTCGAAGTTGTAGTTGTAGTTCTTTAAAAAAATTATTTCTTTGATCGTGACAAATCTGTTTTTTACAGCCCAAAATTTTTTGTAGTTAACGCCCTCAACAGATGCTGTTTAATTTTACAATTTTTTTTAATGATGCTATCTTAATGATTAGCATTATAATTAAGGGATTGTTATTATTTTTTCTTTAAACGACAATATTTTAAAAGCAAAAAAGGAGGTAGAAATGAAATAATTAGAAAAAGAAAAAATGGAAGTGCAAGTCGAAGAAATATGGTTAACCACAAAAATTTTTCGTTTTTTATAAGTTTAACAAGTATAATTGGAAATATTAAACGTCCTTCTTAAACTAATCCTGGTGTATAAGCAGGGTTCATTTACGGGATTATGAAATATTGGGCATGAAGATTGGCTCTAATTTAGTGTTTGGTTTAAATAATTCAAATTAGTCAAATTGATCGTTATTAAAATAATATTTTCACGATAAGACATAAATTTAATTCGAAATACCGATTAAATTAGAATATTTGAAAATATTTGATATTTCTTAGAACCTTGCGTTTACATTTGTATTTAAATGCTAGTATCTTCTTAAAATAACCTACTGCACTTGTCTGCAGTTTTAAAAGTAATTCATTTTTTAAAATTTATGTTGGGTTTTAAGTAGAATATATATATAAAAATAAATAAAAACACAAACAATTTATCTACCGGATACTTTGCGTTTGCAGACAAAACAACCGTCGTGTTTTGAAAAACTTGCAGATGAACTTGCTAATGATAAAAAAAAAATAAAAAATATAATGTTTCGTTTTCCTGATGGTGAAAGTTTATCAAGATGATTTCGTGCACATGAACCTATTGAACTGAGTATCCTATCTCAACCTAATCTTTTTCACAACTCTATTGGCTAAAACATCGTCACATATTTCCTCGTATAAACCTTTATCTTACCAGCCAGACACTGAACGCAAAAAAAAAGGAACCTAGGTAATTGGCTATTGAGTTTTGATTTTCTTAAAATAACCGAAATATTTTTTATTATAATAAATTTATTATAATTGTTTTATAAATGTTTGTGTTTGTCAACTCAGGCATATAAAATTATTATAAAGATAAAACTTATGTTATGAGTAATAAAATTTTATTGAGCGTTTCAGGAGTGATGCTGCTCCTATCATCAGGCTAGTTACATATAAAAAACTTAAGATTTTTTTAGGAATAGCGTATCCACGAAATCAAGTGTTTTTGAAAGTTGTTAATTAGTTTCTAAGTGACGTAGTTATAATGCGGACCAACAAGGAAAACGTTATGAATGTGGACTGACGAGGAATGTTTATATTGTGGGTAACCGGATATCTGGAAGAGTATACGAAACTCGATTTATATGATTAGGTTCTTTGACTGAGTAGATAGTTTCTTTAATTTTGCGAGAGACAAGGCGAGGTTTGGAGTCGAAGATCGACTTTTTATTTAAATTGAAATGAATGATTTTTACCCATGAGTGTATAGCGATTTCGTTATGTGTGTCGTATTTTTTGACTGTGCGCTTGTGACAAATTTGGCATTGAATACGGTAGATGATGTCACTCATCTGACCGATTTCGAGAGTATCTGTAAGATGCGATAGAAAATTGCGCAACTTCTGCTGGGAGTAGAAACTTGTTCGAATATCATGCTGTGTTGAAAAACGTTTTAAGGATTCACTTGGGCAAGGGACATATGAAAGTTTAACGGAGATTATTGGATCTTCTTTTGTTGGGTGAAAGACTGGTTTAGTAGCATTGAGTTTTTTACGTTTTCGGTTGATTAATTCTTTTCTATAGTTGTTAGCGATAAGAACAGCTTCGATATGTTGATATTCCTTGGCAAGTTCGGTCGGAGTCAAAATGAATTCTTTAGCAAGAGTGAATAAAGGATCGATGACGCTTCCTTTAACGGAATCAAAGTGACAAGAATCGAAGTTAAGATACTGATTAGTATGTGTAGGTTTGCGGTAAACGTTAACAGATAATAATTTGTAGGGATGGCGCGTAATAGTTGTATCTAGGAAGACTAGACCGTTATTATTTTCGTGTTCTATAGTGAATTTGATCTGTTCAAGCATGTTGTTTAGTATCTCGAAGGAAGGTAGATACTAAAGAACATGCAAGAAATAAGAGCGAAATAAAAGGGGTTTTTGAGGCATAACAAAATTTTGTTATTTTCTCACCTAATTGCGTCAAGTAATACATTATATTTGTTATTATCTCATGTTTAAATCCTTCAATATCATTTAACTGCTTGCAATCTACTTCATTCTATGAAAACTTTATTAAAAAGCAGAGTGAAATTTCCTGCCGTTTTAAGTTTTGCCTGTAGCAAATATCAGTTTCATGACTTTTTCACATGAAATAAGGAATTTCCCATAGGCTTATACAACGGTATCCAAAAGACCAAAATGCAAACAACTATAAATGTATATATTTAATTAAGTTTTTTTAAAGTTTACATTTTGTCAACTTTAGTAGATTTCTGTGTTAAATGTGTTACGGTTTCTCTTTTTTTATATTAGAATTTGGATCTTTTTGGATATCGAAAATAACATTTCGTGAAATAAATAAACCCTACTTAAAACACAAATACATGATCTTTTAAAATTACATTCAAGCTGAAATTAAAGATAGATTCATAAAATATGTTCCTTTTCTGTATTAAACCTACTTAATGAAATTATTCAATGACATAATTTATTTTAAGTTTAATAATCCGGAACAAAATATTTGACAATCGAAAGTTATATACATATTTTTTTTGAAAAGTTAATGAATGTTATGGTATCAATACAACTATAATACTATTCACTACCAAAGTGAAGACCTAAATATAATCACTCTACACATTTATATTTTTTTTCCAAACTTATATTTAACTTATGTAACAGGTAATTTAGAATGAAAAAACAACAATATATTCAAGCTTATGTTTAAGAGCAGACTTTGCCATGCTTGTAATTACAATATAATTTTATCTAATATTTAGTTGGTATGGACATGGGGTGCGTTGTATATTGGCTGGTTTGTATTGATGTTGAAAATACGATAATATATTGTATATTCGAGACTGCACTACGAAATTTAACTATTTTCATTTGTAATTGAACTATAAATACCAATATATAATCAACTCAAAAATATTTAAATGAAAAGTATTTATTCATTGACAAACACATTAACACGCGTTTATCACCTTCATATTATTATGATTAAGAACGTATGAAGTAGAAAGATCAAGCTACTTATAACGTTTAGACATTATCAACTGTTTTAGTAAATTTATATTTTTAAAATAATGAAAGGGAACTCGATAAACAAACATATCTGTTACCTAAAGCAGATTAGCATTACAACTGGTAAAATTTTTTCACCTTTTCTGTTATGACATTAATTTATTCATACATGCTAGTATATGTTCGTATATCTCAATTTATTTCATTGAAGTATTAGATTTTTTAAATTTTTCTGTAATACATGCTAACTTTAATGAGACATATATAATAAAACATGTAAAACTTTTATGTTTAATAGACGCAAAACAATTTTTTGCTAACATCCACATTCATATCTTTAAACAAGAAAGATCAAAAATGTCTATGGTGTGTAAAGTTTGTTTTAAAAAGCAAGCCCTATAAGTAATATTTTTTACAAAATGGTTTTATTATCATTATTTGGTAGATCATGACAGATTAAAGAAGACTTAGGAAATTAATAGTTTGAAGTATTTAATTCTCAGGAAAATAGGACGTTTTATTTTATTAATTGGTTCAAGATGTCACAAAATTGTAAGAAATTAAGTGTAAGTTTAATGACTTTTTTCTCGATTAAATAATTCTGCCAATATTGCAAAAAAGGCAATTTATTTGAAATCTTAAACTTTCAATAATATTTTAATTACATGTATTTAATATTTTAAACTATATTTATAATGTATGTGCGGTTTCGTTTGATTTTGAAAAAGCTTAACAAATTTTCGATAAAAACAGGAAAATTTAGGCGGCTGTACCTTTAAAGGTTAAGTAGCATATGAAAACATTTTGGCCCTTATAAAATGCTTGTATGTAAGTGTTAACTGCTTTAAATCAGTAGAAAAATGTCCATGTCCAATACTGATAAGACATTTTCAATAAAACTCCAATTTTAGTAAAGGAAAATGTTTAAAAATCAATAGCGATATGGATTAAAGTAGATGATGTTGCACTTTTGATCGATTTCGAGAGGATTTTTTGGATGCGAAAGTAAATTGCGTAACGTCTGCTGCGGGTAGAAAGTTGTTCGAATATTATGCTGTGTAAAAATACGTTTTAAGTATTCACTTAGGCGAGGGACATATGGAAGGTTAACGGAGCTTATCGGATCTTCTTAATTTAAAGAAAATATATTAAAATTGGCTTTTGGATTATTGACTTTATTACCTAAACGACATTGTTATAAATCAACAAAGCATAATTTTTTTTCATTGCAAAGAAATGAGTTTTTAATATGGTTAGATATTAAATAATTGAAGTAATAACTTGAGCTCTGTCAAAATTTAGCACTCAAGCAGGAAAGATGAAGACGGTGTCAATCAATTTATTTCTAACCTTGTATATCATTTCGATCTAAGGGAGAATATTCCCAGGTTTAAATTATTATACTAAACGTAAATACTCGAAGAGAACATAGCTAAAAAGTTGAGCTTTTTTCAATAAATATCGTAAGCTATTTGTGTCGTTAGAGACGTTTAAGACACTTATAAGAACCTAAACCGTTTGAGAGAGTAAGAATGTTATATTTAATGTGGGGAACCAAGAAATTGCCGAGAGCTTTACTCTCTGACATAGTAAAGATCGCCAAGCATCTTAACGTTATTGAAAAAAATATATTGAAAACTTAACATTGTTTTTTCAAAGGTTCAATATAAGAATTTCGTGTAACGGAAATGTTAAGTTGTTGTACTAGCTGTTAATGAGGATGAACAAATTTTTACAACCTTCGGCACCTAAAATGGTTGCGCTCCTTGTATATCACACCAGGCACGCCGGAATTAAATATGTGGTAAAAAACTGTAAAATAACCTTGCGGTAGGGTCGAAGGACAGAGAAATTTTTCTAATGGTTACATATTTACTCCAGATCAGCTAAAAATGACATTATATTTGACTATAAGGGGATGTGTGTATATGAATTTTAGAGTTATATGAGAACACAGCATTTTCCGATAAAAATAAGGTAATGAAAATGGAGAGGAATAGTCTGAACAGATTATTTTGGAACTCACACCGGTAACAAAATTATATGCATATATAACATAAGATTTAATGACCATAGAAGGAAATTATATTTTAATTATCTAATTAAATTTTAGTAAAATAAACATTCATAGTTTACTTATCTTCTCTAGCGAAAGAACTCTTTTTAACCTTATGATAATTAAAAGTATACAATTTAATAAGTTACAGTATTTGTACTAATAAAACCAACAAAATAAACAAGCACTAACTCAAATTGATAGGTTTTTCGATTTCAAGTAAATTGGAACTATAATCAAACAATCAAAAATATTTGAACATCTATAAATTAGATAGATTACTTTTCGATTAGTGTTTATGTTCTATAACTAATCCAAAATAAAAACACTAACTCTAATCGTTTACCCATAATATTTCAACGGTAATGAAAGTATCACAAATTTTTGTCTGTTTTGTTAAAGATTGATTGGAAGCTTGGTGGAGGTTTATTTAAATTCAATTTTCATTAATTCGATTATTAGCGTCTGAATTAGGTCATCTTAATCTAAAACTATCTATCATTGGTAATAATTAAAAATATAATTCCATTGATTAGTATAAAACTAATCTTTGAAGCCATAAACTGATAATAAAGTCTTATTTTACTTGAATAAAAAGGTCGCTCATTTAAATTTAAATTGTACGCTATAAAAATCT
Source organism: Euphysa ruthae (assembly GCA_035046665.1). Lineage (NCBI taxonomy): Eukaryota > Metazoa > Cnidaria > Hydrozoa > Anthoathecata > Corymorphidae > Euphysa > Euphysa ruthae. The sequence goes on along the minus strand of JAUZNK010042574.1, from coordinate 6,260 downwards.
ATCTAACATGAGTTTTAATCTTTTAAAAATAATGAAACAATCTGAAGATATGACTCTAAATAGAGAATGGAAACTTACGTACTTTAAGAAAGTAGAACAATTACTAGGACATTCAATAATTTTTAATTTGGTACATTATTGAAATCAGAAGTCTCACTTCAAGATATACTTACATTTCTCTACCTGCACGTTCAAGAAAATTTTTGTTTAGGTGTCTAAAAATATATAATGAATTGCCGATGGTTTAATATTTATTTCTTATCACAATTCATTAAAAATCAGAGTTTCGTTTTGACTAGGTGAAAAACTATTGGTATCCTTAAATTTGTAAATTTTGATGTATATTTCATGCTTTATTTTTTGTTTTGTCGCTCCTCCTCAATTCTCTACTACTAATATTTGAACCGTAGATAGTGTCATATCCAGAGGAAGTTTAGGGCCTCCTGTTTTGCCTGTGTTCGGGTACATAAAAAGTTTAAAAAGTATATATAATCTGATATTGTGGAAAATTCTATTATCTTCAGACAGAAAGTTTAGATTCTCGGAAATGAAAATTATTTTGTGTATCCGTGTCAGAATCTGGATAGTTTCTGGCAGAGAGTAATGCAATGGAGACATTAAAGATGATTATCTGTTGTTACTTACCGAATTAAAACCAACACAAAATTTATTTCAATACCTTCTGATGTGAATATATTTCTCTTTACAGCTTAATCATATATAAAACACTTGTAGTGAAAAAAAAATTTGTTTGTTGACGATTTCTGAGGTGGTTTTTTACGATGAATAATTATCAGTATACCATCTAGCTATGACTTGTCAGAAAGATGCCAATCCTTCACAAAACATTATATATTGATGAAGTAACCAAGTTTTTATTAAAATTTTATAACTTATAAAATTAATCCTTAAGAACAATGTTAGGAGCTACCTAGCATAAAATACCAGAAAGTATATGGCTTTGAAGATCATTCCGTCATAGTTGACGCTAAAGTTAACGGTAACGGTGTTTGGCAGTAGAGAAACTTCATTTTTCAGAATATTATCGTGATACAATAACATTCAGGGAAATTTATTGAATCTAAGAGGTTAAAAGTTTATTTCTTTAATAGACCGTCTTTGAAGTTAAAGTATTTTACTGACATGATGTTTTACTGTTTGCCTACATATTTGATAACAATGACTCAAGTGCGAGAAGAAAATAGAGTGTATATTTTCAACAGTAGGCTTATCAACCCCATAATAATATTTTTGTAGACAAATGATTGACCTATTTAATTTTTTTGACGTTCATTTATGCGAAATTATCATGAAATATTTGAATCGGTTAATTTACCAAGGTATTCAACAAATTTGGAAAGATAAATCTTTTTAGAATTAATTTTAACTTTGATTACATCATTTAGAGTATTCCAAGGTGCCAAGAAAACAATGAGTTGCATTTTGTCTACCTGGAGGTATATTAAGTTGGCATTTAGCCAAAAATAACTTTTAGATTACACTTTTCATTTTTACAAAGGGGTTGTAATGATACATCGATGTACAGAAGATTCATGTTATCAGCAAAGAGATAAACAGAAGAAAACTTGACTGATTTATGAAAGTCGCTAATATAGATGAAGATTAACAAAGAAAGTAAAACAGGTCCTTCAGGAACACTGCATACAGTAAATTTTAGAGAATCTTCATATACATTTAATAGATAAAATGTCTGCGATCATATAAATAAGATTTAAACCAAATTTTTTTTCTACCACAATTACCGAAATATTCTGAAGATTTTAATACTAGTCTTTTTTAACGGAATATATTGATATAACAGTCACATCAGAGAAAAAAAAGATAAAACTTCATGTAAGGAACTAGACAAGTAGGTGTATAGAAAAATTATTTTTTAATAAATATTTTATATTTATGTTTTATATTCAATCTGTATAAATATTAATCGGTTTTCTTAACTGAGTCTATCTTACGGAGCTGCTACTGATTACTTCTTAAACTTAAAACTGCTTATTTTTCATTTGTGGAAATATGGTAGAAAAATATTAAAAAACGCAATAAGCCCCTGAGGAAAAGCTAAATAATTAGATTGAATTTTTGTATACATTTTAAATTATTACCATGGTTAATGATTAACTAATAATGTGATTTTTGTCAGAATGATAGATTTAAATAAATAATATGAAAGTATTTATTATAACATATGAACATCTCACATCAAACTCAGGTTTTAACGATAATGGCGATAGGAAAGCTAAATTTATATACAAATTTTTTTTAAAACCAGACAAAGTTTTACAATAAATAGGATTGGCGATGATCGAGCAGAACATTTTCTAAATATAGCAATACATCAACGCCCTTATATATCCATAATTAGCATTGCCAATATCGGTAAAGCAAACAGACTTTACCAACCCGAGGCCGCTGAAGTAGCAGATACCATTTTGAAGGAAGGATGTACATTCAAAAGAAAATACCAATATTCAATAATTAATGTTGTTGAATTATTTATATAAAATTTTTTCAGCAATACTCCCATATTTTCGAAGATTTTAATTTCATTACCGTGTCCATTTTTCTAGCGTTCGATCGCCCATCAATCAGAAATGAAGTAGACTCTTCGGTGGAATAAAGTACTGCCCCCAGAATAAAGATCCAACAATTTGACAATGTAAGAATTCCAAGAAAAGTTATATTGAAAATGTTAGATCGAACGATTGAATCTGTGTAGATTCAGTAGATCATTGCATTCATTAGCACAGAAGAAGGAAAGGTTTCTTTAGTCGGTTAATGGAAGGAAACTTCATTTATAAAATAATGAATGACGCCAAATATTTCCACCTCCTTCAACAAAACTTCGAAGGTCATCTACCAAATTAGCTGCAATTTTAAACCTATTAAAGCTTTAGTTTTCATTCCTAAGAATGAGCACAAAATAGTGTCATCTGCATATCTTACATGATATCTTATCATCCAAAGACATTCATAAAAATTAGAACTATAGTAGGTGCCAGAACAGAACCTTGAGTTTCACCAGAATTTACTGAATTATTGTTTGAAGAGGGACCATCGAGGACAGTCTAGATATCTTTTATTACCAAAAAACACTTAATGATATTTAAAACTTCACTAGAGATAATCTATAACTTCATCTTGCCACACATTATCGAATGCTCTAGAAATTTCAAGTGCAATCGACCTGGATTCGCCTCAAACATCATCAGATTTATTATTAGTTTTGAAAACTTTTTAAAGCAGGGCAGAAATGCATATAATTTTGTTCTGTTGAAATTTTGTTTGATATGGGGGCCATTCAAAATGTAGGTACGCCCTAATTCATAAATTTATTAATCATTATGTATTATTTGCGCAATATTTTTATGTAATTTCTGTTTTTGATTAATTTACAATTTGTTTCCTGAATTTCTTTTATACTTCAGCTGTATGTTACACAAGAAACAAAAAGAGAATGCACCCAAAATTGACGTTTTTTAACAAACTTCCATAATGGCTGCACTGATATCCTTCTTCAATCATAATAGACTTTTTATATTTTCCAATTTTTGCTTGGATATTCCATGTTGGTTTCGTTATTAAAATATTTCATATTCAGGCACTATTTAGATGGAGCGGGAAGCTAGAGGTACAGAAAAACAAATGCAGGGTGGAGCCTATCATGCTTCATTAGCAGCTGAGAAAACAAAGGTTTTTTTAAGTTTTACTGCCAAGATGGATGGTTTGTTTATAATTAGAAAAGTTAACATTTCCACCAAAAAATATTTTAAAGAACTGTCCGCTAACAGTGTTAGTTGGTCAAATATATTTCATTTAAAGGAAGTATAAAGAAGATTATATTGATTGGTTTATAAAGTTACTCTCACTTATTTACATTTTTTTTAAAAAGGTATAGATTTCGAAGAAAGCTTGATACTAAACAACATGCATCAATAGATCAAGTTCACTATCGAACGCAAATATAACAACGGTCTTAGCTTCCTAGATACAACTATTATGCGCCATCCCAACTAATCATTATCTGTTAGCGTTTACTGCAAAGCTACACATACTGATCAGTATCTTAACTTCCATTCATGTCACTCTGATTCCGTTAAAGAAAGCGTCATCGATTTATTATTCACTCGTGCTAAACAAATCATCTTGACTCCGACCGAGCTTGCCAACAAATATCAATATATCGAAACAGTTTTATCGCTAACAACTATCCAAAAGAATTCATCAACCAAAATCGTAAAAAACTCAATGCTCCTAAACTAGCCTTTCAGCCAACAAAGGAAGATCTGATAAGTCCCGTTAACCTTCCATATGTCCCTCGCCTAAATGATTCCTCAAAACGTATTACACCACAGCATAATATTCGAACAACTTCCTACTCGCAGCAGACGGTATGCAATTTACTTTCGCATCCAAAAGATCCTTACGAAATCGATCAAAAGAGCAACATCATCTAGCATATTTCATGCCAAAATTTCCCCTTTGTATACGGCGGAGAAACCAAAAGATCCTTAAAAAGCAGAACTAACGAACACAAGCGCGCAGCCAAGAATTACGACACATCTAACGAAACCGCTGTACACTCATGGGAAAAATATCATTCATTTCAATAGGATAATAAATCGATTATCGAATCCGAACCTTGCCTTGTCTCTCGCACAATTAAAGAATCTATCTACTCAGTCAAAGAACCTAATCATTAAAATCGAATTTCGTATACCCTTCCCGAAATCTGGTCACCCACGATATATACATTCCTCTTCAGTCCGCAAAAGACTACATCCATAAAACTTTCCTTGTTGGTCTGCATTATTACTACGTCACTAACCAACTAATTACCACCTTTCAAAAACACTTGATTTCTAGCATACCCTATTCTTATAAAAACTTTAAATTTTTTAATTGTAACTAGCCGGATGAAAGGAGCAGCATGACTCCTGAAACGTCGCTAAATAAAATTTTATAACTCATGACATGCGTTTTATCTCAATAATAATTATTATAACTTGGTATGACAAAAATGCATGCAAGAGATTTATTTTGATTTGGCTACGAAACTGATAATATGTATATTTCAATGAGATTCTTGCAGCTAGAAACCATGGGAAATATTCATATTAAATTATTTATGTACAAGCAAGTAGTTTGATTCTGCGTGATTTATTTGATATCTTCAGACTTGGAAAAAACTTGCTTAGACTCAAACATAAAGCATATTTAAATATTTTAATTGGGAAAGTGCATTACACCAAAAATATTTTGCTTGTGCTTTCTGTCTCTTAAAATGAATATAAGTGCTGTAAGCGTAATATAATCTTTTTTAAATGCATGATTGTGGTTCAAAAATTATTTGTTTTTTTTTTAGTTCATTTTATAAGTTATAGGGTCATAACTTTTGGCTCTTACCTGTTTCTGGCTATTATTTCTGAAAATATTTATGTAAGTAACATATTAAAAGTTCTTATATGTTTTGAGGGAAATTTTTTATAATAGGATTTTTCATAAAATCAGGAAATTCAAAAAAAAAAAAAGAAAAAACAAAACGATGAAAAAAAATGAATTAATAGTTTTTGAATTTCAATCCTGCATTGTAATAGAACATGAAAAAAAATTTGTTATCTAGTTTTTTAACATACCACTCTGTGGAAAGTTTTTAAGGGTTTGACGCTTCTGCATTTTTTATCTATATAATATATTTCAAAGTCGAACTTTATACAAAAAAACTGTTAAACAAATATATTTAAAAAAAAAAATTTGCGTAGATTTAGTAAAATACTTGATTATCACACTTGAAAAATTTCAAGTTCAGATTAGGAGACTTTTCATTAAAATTTTCATTATACTTTTTATAATCAAATTGATCTTTGTGGAGCACAGCCTGTTTACAAAGAACAATGATTTTTGATACTTAACAATAAATATCGTATTCTTTGGCAGATAAACATACCAAGTAAATTACTTTGCCTGCGTAGAAGGCTATCCGCAAGTTGTTCTGCCAAAACCGAGTAATTTTTAAAATACAAAGTTTTTTTTTGAGATTTAATTTTAGGAAATTTCTTTTTCGCTTGAGTTTCGTTAAGACATACATGTATACATGCACACATACATGCATAGATACATGCATACAGACAAGCATACATAAATGTATACATGCATGCATACCTACATTTCTACAATATAAGATGACCTAAAACATAAAGTCCATTCCTTTAAGTAAATAATAGTCTATATATTTATATGTATAT